>JAODJU010000030.1:331296-365944 GCA_026776725.1 Gnathonemus echidnorhynchus | reverse complement strand
TCAACATAATATTAATTACTGGGAATTTGGCGATTATTTAGGAATAGGTGCTGGTGCTCACTCTAAAATATCAGCACATAACATCATTTCGAGAACATCAAAAATCAAACACCCTGAGCGCTACATGTCCGCTATCAATGAAAAAAATCACGCAAAAGAGTCAGAAAAAAATCTTTCCTTCTAGTGAAAGTATGAAAACACAGGCAAAAAGACCTCGGCTGAGGTCTTTTTGCAAACCTAAATCATTTCCAACATGATTTACTTTAAGTGTATCTACCTTACACAATAAAATATGTAATGTCACTAGAACAATATTTTAAAATTAAAAAGCAGTAGTAAAATGTATTATGTATGACAGGTCTTAGATAGCCCTCTCATATATGTAGTAAACTGAATACAATAAAACTGAGATAAAAATGTGCTTTTTTGCCTAATTTTAGGTACCAGTATATTAGAGTTTTATGTATATCAGCATGTTTGCATACAGGGAAGTGTAAGCTGCCATCTGGCAAACTAGACAGCTTTTAAAAGAATTATGGTTTTCTTTGTTAAATCTTTGGCTTTTTTCCCCACAGTGGTAAGTATCCAAGATCAGTCTTTGTTTTTTAAATTCAAATTAATTTTTCCTTGGTTTTGTTTGTTGTCTCTATGATATATTTACATGATACCAGAGATCATTAGGGTCTGTTTTTGTCTCAGTTCAAATGGATGCAGTCTGTATGGAAATGAAAGCAAGAACTCGCATCTGGTGTAAATGTTTCCTGAACAGCTCCTGGTTTTTAAAAATACGTCAGTGATCATTTGGGGTCTGGAGACCTTGCTGGACCCTCAACTGACTAGCAGCTGGTAGTGATTGGTCAATGGTTATGAAACCCAGAGAAGCTCAGTCATCACAACGCTAGTGGATTTACATATTATCCTGTGTTATAATTTACTTTATGTAATGTGTTACAGAAAAAAAGGTGCTGCTTTTTTTTTTTTTTAACAGAAGAATAAATTACAATCTATGCAGTGTTTTTCCCATTAACTATATATAACCAGGTGCAGCCCAAATTAAATACTGTACCCATCAAAAATGACACCTATTTTTCTTTTAAACAAGCTTCAGCAAAATCATCTAACACCTGTGGAACTTAAAAATACATTCTACTTTTTAAAATTATACACTGTTGTAAAACTCAGATGCAGCATGCTAAGTACCCAATGTTATCGTGCCGATAGCACTAGTAAAGGAAAAAGCTTCTACTGAATTGAGCTCCTAGACGCCAAGAAAGTGAGAAACCGTTTCTCGGCACAAGAACCTGCCTTATAATAAACAAACTAACTTTATTATCAGAAGTTGCTACATTTTTTTGGGATATATAATTAAATTGGGTTGCTGGCGTATCCCACAAAGCACTGTAAATAAACGAATTTTATTTTGCCGGAATGTTAAGTAAAAGGTTGACGGAAGCACATTTTAGATCACGATGTACCTGCCAAATTGCGACACGTTTATAACTGTCCATCAATCCTTGGCGTCTCTGAGTTCGCCCGAGTGAGCCGGCAGCCGCAGTGTGAGCCAGGGCACCGCGGCTGCACGCAGCGGGCTCCCAGCTAACGCACGTCTCTCTAGAAATGCGCTTATATTATATTATAGGCGGTTTGTATTGTACGGCGGCTCCGTCAGTATCGGGAGCCGTGTGTGTGGGCTGCGTTTGTTTGCTTTTATTCCAGGCGGAGCCTTGAAAGATTTTTATTTTAAAGAAGAAAAAAACATAAATCTAATGTGACTGAGTCATTCGGAAAAGAGTCTCCTGAGATTAGCTATTTGTGGGAGGTGGTGCAGGGAGGGTCGTGATCCGCGGGGAGCGGGGAGGGGGGGTTTGGAGGGATTCACCTGACAAGCGTGTCCGGGCAAGCGGGGCAACAGGAAGGGGGCTCTTCTGAGAATGGTTAAACTCCAGGGGTTTCACTTCCTACACCTCTGTCTTTTTACGTACCAATGCAATATATGCAAATGTTACGTTTTCAGATTCTGCCTAAAAAACTCGAATAGCAGAAACAGTATCACAACGTAACATGTCCATACTGAAATAATTCTTCAATTCTTCATCTATAATTTTAACAAATAGTTCAGTGTTGAGACACGCACACAAACACACTATATATATATATATATATTGTTTGCAGCACTACTTACTAAAAACACCTTTATTATTTTTCAGGACCAAGTCCACCAGTTTCCATCTTATTTGCAAGGCTGCTGTAGGTTTTCTGCAAGTTCCATTTTAAGTTGTCAGAAGCCCACTGAAGCATCGTGAGGCCACTCTCTCAGCAGAAAGCTCGCGCGGGGGGTGTTGGGTAGCAGGCTGTGCGGTCGTCTCCTTACCATCTTTGGCTGTGTCAGCAGCCCCTTCTCTGCCCAGCCCTGTAGCTGTGGAAGTTCTGCCTGACGCCACTGTGTCTCTGTCGATCCCTACAGGAAGTTTCAGGGTCAACATTTAACACGGCGCTCTCTCCACGGCCTAGTGCTCAGCAGTCACACTAAAACACACAGGTGGCTCTCCACTCAGCATCATCTGCTCTGTCCGGAAACGGCGGGACGCTGCATTATTGTGTCACGTTCTGATTTTCTGGGAATATGGCTCTGAAGTAATAGATATCGGGTGGTCGTTCAAAGCAAAGATCAAACTGGGCTGCTGTGTTGCTTGGAGAACTGGAAGCTATAAAACACTTTAGGAGACACTGTATGAATTGTGGCTAACCCTTTTTTATTCATTATTTTCCAGTAGGTAGTCTACTAGCTGAAAGAAGCTGCAGCGCTATTATACGTCTGTTTGGATGCTGTTTGAATGACAACATGGTGTACAGCTAGAGTGGAATTACCAGTGGAAGAGACGGACAGCAATTAAGGCTAATAATTTAGATGGGATAGTGCTATCATTAAACCATAGCCTGATTCGCTTTAGAGGTTTGCCACCTGTGTTTTAGTTTTAGTGAAGACTGCAGGTCACAATATCACAATCTGCTGTATGATTTTTAATACAAACATTATATACACACAGTCACGTCAGCCTCCACAGTTACATAACAAAAAGAGGCTGCAGATTTTGCACGTTCAAGGCCACGTCGGACTAGCATGCGGCTGATAAATGAAGGCAGTGGTTGTCCCCAGCTGCCGGGGCACCAGTCAGCATCACCCTTCCGCCTCCTACCTGCCGCCTACACATACATCAGTGACATTAGGATCTGAGAGGGCGTAAAGCCCATAGAGGGAGCACACACTTGCTTTCAGGGAAAACAAAACACATGCCTGCAATCAACCAATCAGAAGCCAGAAATGATGCGACAGACACAACACACAGTATGATACTCAGAGTTGGGCCTCAGAGATAAACCCATCATGCACATTTAAAGTATGCTGTAGGAACACTCAGCACTGTGAAGCATCTCAAGCCTCACAAGTCTGCAGTGTGCTGAAGCAAATGATGTCGCATTAATAAAAATGGGTATTAAAATGAATGCAATAAAAAATGTACTGTAGTGCTCCCTCATCCATGAGGGAAATGTTCCAAGTCTCCCAGCAGATGTCTGAAGCCAAGGAGAGTACCAAACGCTATATATACTATGTTTTTTTTTCATATACATACCTACGACAAAGTTAAATTAGACAAAAGACTAACAACAAAAATGAATAATGAAATAGAACAATTCAGATAATATACTGTAATAAAAGTTATGTGAATGTGGTCACATGCGATACCGCGACAGTGGATTTCATAACTGAGACGACTGGTAGGTGGCTAACTGGTGGGTAGCATATACAGCGTGGATACGCTGGGCAAAGCGAAGATTCATGCCACTCAGAATGGCACACATTTCAAAATGTATGAATTGTTTCTGGAATTTTCCATTTAGTATTTTCCGGCCGTGGTTAACTGCAGGTAACTGAAACCGTGAAAAGCCAAACTGCGGATGGGGGGGGGGGAGCACTGTAATCTTATCTAAAAAGCATGCAGCATTGCGAGCAAAGTATAATGACGCATTACAGCACATCAGGATGCACCCTGCCTGCATTTTCTTTAAAATGTCATCCCACAAAATAATACGTCTCACCTCTTTCGCCTGTTTTTTAATCCTCTCTCCCATACCTTCATCTCAGAACCTGAACCAGCTGCTTCATTCATGCCCACTCCACAGATTTGCAACGAAATATAAAATTCAGAGCTGCACCTCCATTGCCAAGTCGTCTATTTATTCCTAATGTATTCCTAATTTGAATTAACCGTAGACATGTTAGTGTGAATGGCGCCCAATAGCGCCAACTTCGACATGGATGCAATACGTATCTGTGCTCAGGGAAGAACACACTCCTCTGTCATTATGGCGTAATGGCTGTTTTAGACAATGGGCCGAGATTGACGGTGCCTCAGTCTTGCTGTGGAGTCCAAAGAGTACCCTGATCAAAACAAGCACGGCCTCAAAAACACAAGCGTCCTATTACTGATAAGAAAGTTTACAATGCAAATATTCAATTTTTTCTCATACATTTTTTCTCTCTGTGGCTTTAAACTGTATTATGCAAACATCTTGTTATTTTTATATAACTCAAAAAAAATATTAAATATGTCCCAATATCAGAATTCAAAAAACAGCAATAGCTATATCACCAATGTACTGTACCTATGTAAATTGCTTAGCTTTGTAAGCAACTCCTGCAATAGATAGGTATACAAAATTGGCATGTCGTTATAAAGGTCTTATCATTAGAAACATTTGGTAATTTTGTACACAGAATTGGATTATGGGGAAGCAGATGGGATGGAGTGTTTTAAGCGGATGCTAAAGGGCTTCCAAAGCACTCTTATTAGCAGAACTTGGTGAAAGAAATTCCTCAATAGTTAACACTCTACGGGCGTTTCTCCAAACGGCAGCTGTGCTGTTTCGTGTTGAGGTCCTGTTGATATAATTCATATATATTTTTTCTGCAGTTTAATAAAGGCTGAATATAAATAGGCCCAACAGGATAATTTTACTGAAAAAGGTCTCAGTCGTACAATGCAGTGGATTTGTGAGCCTGTGGTGCCCATGGTTTGAAATTAAAAAGGAGTAAGTCCTGGGATACCACAAAGCCACGGCCGGGACGTGTGCCGGGTTTGCAAATCAGAACCGGCACGGTCCCATGAACGAATCAGCATTGGCTGTGCTCGGATTACTGTTAGTTCCAGGACGGGTTTTTGGGGAACCACCAGGAACTTGACTGTCAAAAATTTGTAATATAGCAGAAAAATTCATTGTGGCAAGTTTATACAGGTATCCGCCGCTTTACGAAAGTCAGGTGTTCGTATGAAACCTTTCATAAGTTGAAATGGAGTAAAGTGAAGAAGCCATTACCATTTTTTTATATGGGGGGAAAAAATGAGCGTTCCCAGATCTAAAGAATAACCTACCAAATCATACCAAATAACATATTAAAACTAAAATAACACTAACATCTAGTAAAAGCAGGAATGATATGAAAAATACACAGCTTATATAAGGTAGAAATAATGTATGTGCATACATTAGCTTATCCGAATCAATACCGTCATGTGTCACTTAGCGACAGCTAGGATACGTTGCGAGAAAGGCACCGTTGGCCGATTTTGCCATTGTGAGAACATCACAGAATGTAGTTACACAAACCTATATGGTACAGCCTACTACACACCTAGCCTACATAACGATAAAAGTACAGTATTGTAAATACATAAAGCAATTGTTTCTTATTATTATCAGGTATTATGTACTGTGCATAATTGTATGCGCTATACTTGTGTATGTTTGTTTATGTAAGTTTGTTTACACCATCACCACAAACACATGAGTAATGTGTTGTGCTACGATGTTACTACGGCTGCGACAGCTAGGCGATAATACTTATTTTCAACTCCATTATAATCTTATGGGAACACCGTCGTACCTGTGGTCTGTCACCGACCCAAACGTCGTCATGCGACTCATGACTGAATATCTAGCTCGCTGATAAAGTAGTGCTGGCGAAACAGTTACGAATTTCTGAAAAATGGCGCACATAGATGATTGTATCAGTTCAGAATATTTTTATTTTAAAAACTGCGTATATACACACAAAGTTATATATATATATATATAATATATATAAAATAATATATATTTACTGACCCTCTAATCTATGTTATGCCACATTACAGTGAAGCGACCTTCAGTCCCCTCTCAACACGTGCTTCTCCGAGCCAAACGACGCTCGTTCCTCAGCGCGCCACCATACCTCGGTGAGTCGGCGCCGGTGCGCGCGTGTGGCTCGCACCCCCTCCCGAAACGCACATCAGAAGCATTCCGACAGATTTGTAAGGCTCATATCTTTTTACATGAGGTCAGTGGAGTTCCCTCTCGCTATCGATTTTTATTTTTCTGTCTTTTCTCATATAAAAGATTCCGACGCTCCCCATCCGCCCGGCGGCTCTGGGCTCCTCTGCATCCTGCAGGTCAGACGGAAGCTGGTCGGGATCAATCAGGACAGCAATCTGGGACCCTGAGCTTCACAGCTGCCTGCCTCCGCTCCCATCGATCGGCAGCTGCTTTGCCAAATGGATTTTTTTTTTGTGACTCAGAATAATAAATGTTCCAGTATGTAAGCAATTTTTCTCTTTACTTTGTTTTTACTATTTTTTTCCCTCATGAAGTCCAGAGTTTCATGGAATCAATACAATAAGAGATGCTGTTTGTCTCCTTCCTCTCATCCCCTGGTGAGACCCCAGTGCCAGAGTTTGGCTCAGGGTTCAATTAAAAGCTGACTGAACCTCACTACCACCCTGAGCAAGGCCTACATGCAAAGAATAAACCAAGGCAACCATCCTTTCATAATTTATAATAAGACATTAGAGCAAAAGTGTTTAAATATCTCCAGATCGACTGATCTGTCAAGAAGAAGCCAGACTTCAAATTTTATATATAGTTTGGGGGATGCTGCACAGACAAATATAACTGTACCAGGATCAGTTTACTTTACCATTTTAGTAAATCCTCAATGCTGATCAATTGTACATGGTTTCCCTTTACGTCGGATGATAATCAACATGTTTTTCACCACAAAGGTTGCAAATCCTATTGAGTGAGACAAATTGCTAGCCAGCTTCAGTTTTACCCACTAAACTGAAAAAGATAACACAAAATGAAGGGAGGCTTTAGGATATAGTTTTAGTTTAACTAAGCGAACGCACGCAAACCGCTTTCCTCTGGTTAGGAACAGCTTTCCCCGGCTCTGCTTAATAACCCAGCCACTGACTGATTCCCTTTGTGTGATTCCTATCACGCTGAAAACATCACATCAAACGGCCTCCATTCTGCCGTGCGATTGCACGAGGGGAGGGACTTGGGGCCTGAATTTTCCTCTCTGAGGAAAGGTCTTCTGACTTGGGGAATTACGAGCATAAAAAAATTCCCACGTGAAAGCGCGGAGCTTTCCTCGAAGGCTTTTGCTGGGTATGAGTGCCCTGTGCCATTTCTCAGATGCCAGTTCAGAACCAGGCGCCAAAAAGGATTTTACTGGACCGCAAGTCTCCTGGGCTGAACTCTACAGCTCCATTCAGGCCTGAACACACTGCTGCACCTGAACGTCTTGCAGCTAAAAAAAAAAAAAACATTTTCACAGAGAGCAGTTTCCCTGTAAAGGATGCAAAAATCCATTATGGCTTTTTTCTTTGATGTGTGCCATCATTTAAGGAATACCGGGTACTTCAGAGGGACATTAGCAGAAGCAGCAGTCTTGTATGGAAGTGCAGATAAAGCCTAACATGGCTGAAGGCATTTGCATATGGCGAACTGCTCAGCACAAATCCTACAGCAGTGTGAGCGCGAATCAATTCTGAGGTAACAGTAGGGGTATGGAGCACTGAGGGCTCATCTCCCCTCCCTGAGCAGAGGGGAGCTCTCCTGGATGCTGGCCTGGCCCCGTCCCCTTCCTCACCTTGACCTGTGCAGGTCGGCGTGGGGGAGACAGCCCACGCTCCATTGCTACGTGCTGAGTGCTGCACAGTGACACAGGCGGCCCAGCACCCACCGTGCAGGGGTACACAGGTGCCCAGAATGCAGGAGAGTAACTCTCATTTATCATTCTCATCATCATCGTCCATTGACAGAGGCTTATTACTATTAGTGATATAGGCAAAATTAGTTAATTACTATACAATACATAATCGGACAGCAAAGTATATAGACATGTTTAGTATAGTGTCTGCAAAATAAATTGATCATAATCATCATCATTATCCATCTATTAATCTATCCAACTTTAATCTTCCATAACTGCTCAAGCAATATGGAGCTGACGAGTATTAACAACAACAACAACAACAATAAGATATAGGGTTTCCTGGTCTGCTTCGCAGGAGCCCAGGTGTGCCCTCAGACTCATAATTGGGTAGGAAGTCACCCTGGATGGTGTGTCAGGCATCAATCAAGTGCTAATTAAAATGGGCTCTCTGAAAGCCGCAGGGGTGCCACCTCTGGGTTGCCACGTCATAAACAAACAGGAGCACACCTCTGGCTTTGAAGCGCAGGAGAGAAGGGCTATTCTAGGGAACAGTGTTTCTCATAAAAGACCCCCTGTAGGTGCCGCATCAGGGACAGAAAGTGGGCCCCCGCTGCCCCAGCTCACTGCTGCCCCCCCTAGGTCCACCAAACCCACAGCTGAACAGGCACATGATCAACCCTCGGCGCTCGGGGTGAAGGTGACCCTTCCTTAGAGGAAGGAGGTCAGCGGCAGGTTAAGAATGAGGCCTCGCTCTTTACCAGGACTAACCCAAGTGCAAGTTCCACACCAGCGCTATTCTGTGCAAATGGCGCTGGTTCCACTGCGTCAGCACCAGATGTCGCGCACGCATCCCTACAGGTAGCTGGCAGGTTGCAGGTCACTGCACCTGTGCAGGCCATGCGATTTCCAGCAGTCAGCTACTTTTTTCGCTAGTGACTTGCAACAGAGACTTTATTCTCAGACAGTGTCATTAGCATACCCGAATTCCCCAGCAAACATATCAACAAGAACATTGAATTCGGCTTTGTGTGTGAGATCAAAGGGCCAAGAGATTTCCTTTCAAAATGCAAATACCACATTATTTCTTTCAATTCGCAAAACTGATAGGTACCTCTTCAGAACAATAGAAGTCCATCAAAAAACAAATGGCAGTCTTTGAAAGACCACTGGAAAACCATTTTCCACCAAAAAATTATAAGAGTAAAGGAGAGTTCTACTGTGAGCTAGGGGCAATACTCCAAGTTTTAACTTGGACTAGTCCGAAATTCTGTAGTTCTTTTGTAATGGATAGTTTCACACTTCACCTATACAGTATACAGACCAGGATGCAAAATGAGGATTAGGGCATAGGAAGGTAATGTTTGAACGATTAAAAAAGAAAAAAAAAAAACACTACTTAAATCCAAACCTCAGCCTGATCAGCTACAACAAGCAAAGAATTGATTTATATAAATTGCCCCAAAATTCACTATTTCAGTGAAATGGATCTAGCTTATTGTGGGCAATTATACTTATTTTATTAAAAACAAAATATGTAGCTAATGTAGCTAATTAGAAATTAGTCCACCTATACTGATATTTCAAATTTAAAAATATATTAATGGAAGGTCCTTTTTGGCTTAATTTACCGCTTCTGATCATATGTCCAGGTGACAGATGACAATAAGCTATAATAGTTTTCAATCAGCAACTCACGGTGTTTCATTGTGGACACATGCCCTGTGTACTGTAATGGTATGGTCTGCATAATCCCATAGCAGGGTAACAGAAACAGAGTCAGGCCTATGCAAATGCGTAAAAAGGAAATCTCCAAATCGCCTCACTGCTCATTTTTTCCACACACAGTCAACATTGGGCCTTAGAAATGTGAAAAGTGTGTAGCTGTCCTCCAGGCCAGAATGCGCCTTTGATGAATAGAGCCGTTTGTGAGGATGCTGTCGGTGGGCACGGTGAGCACAAAGCACGTGGGCAGGGGGATTAGACAGAGAGGCGCAGTTTGTTACGGGGCGGGATGGGGACAGACACAGATACGGAAATAAAGGAGCGCTTTTGGCGGACGACAAAACAAACAGGCGAAGAATTTCACGATAAGTGTCCAACCCATAGCCACGATGTTAAGGGCTGAAACGAACAGCTATAAATAATGGATCTGACCAACAGCAGAACCTCAGGTCACCTGACTACCAAGCTGTTAAGCCAAAAAACAGAGTCTGGATGTGTTTTTATGGTTTTTAGGGTGATCAAACTGTGCATTTACCTAACACTACTTCACAACTCAGGTACAGCCTTCTGATCACTGTATGCCAGTACTGAAGGCCAGACATCGAATGAATTAAATGCAAAATGTGGTCAAAAAGCAGGACAGATGTCCGGCAGCTCTATGCCTAAAACGCCATTCTCAGTACTTCCAGATTCAGGACAGTTCCCATTTAAACAGTGTTATCGTTCATAGTGTCTCAATCCAACAGCCTTGTGTAAATATTTTTCAACGTGTAACTTGCTGGGTTTTATTAACGTGATCTGCTGGTCTTGTTAAGGTGGGGGCCATTTCTTAAGTCAACATGTTACATTGTTTGATTAATTTTCTATCTCACTCATTTTACAGTTCTTATATTTGAACAAGCGTTCCAGGCAGTCACCTGTATTTGCTCATTTTCTCCATATTTTCAGTTTCCCAAGACAAAAGGGGCCTAACTAACCTAATGCCTATACACGAAAAAAGGTTCCAAAATCATCACACATTTATGCTATAAACATACAATGTTTGTGACTAAATTATCGTTTTATTGGTAACAGTAGCTCTTTGCTGCAGACGCATAATTTCAACTAACCCATTTTGCATGATATTGTGACTTATCCATTTCTGCTGCCAGACTTATGAAATCTGATATCAGTTCCAGTTATATTACATTTTAGACTTTCGCGCACTTTTCCAGACAAGTTTTATAAAGATCTGCCTATCTTATCTTTTTTTCATAGCAGCCCAGACTAAAATTTAATCCGTGTTTTCACTTTTGGGCAGACAGTGTTTTTCCTGAAATTTATGTTGACAGCTTTATATATATGATAGATATGTATACGTATCTTATCATAATTTAACAGTCAGTTTTCCTGTTGTGTTTATGACGCTGGACGGTGAGTTGCTCTGGCAGAGATATGAATGTTTAATGTTTTTATTGGCATACGAAGAGCTGCTGTTTTGGGGATGACCTTGAAACGTCCTGCAGCGTCTCAAATATGCACCTATTTTAATGGCAGTTAAAGGAGTTACTGTAATAATGATTACTGAGACTAACACTATTTTTCCCTGAGATGCAAAAATTCAATGTCGTGCAGTTCGAGCTCGACCCATGTAAGCTCAGTGCCCTTGACTGTTAGGCACCACGGCCAGAAAAAGGTATCATTCCGAAAGAAGGAAAATTCGGATTTCTAGGCTTCTCAGTAACACACAGCAGTAATCAGAATTATGGGGTTTAAGGGTTATGTATGTTTCCTCTCTGATATTATTTTTGTGTATGCATATTTTGACTGGGAATGCTTCTGTTAAAGGCAGTGGTGAGCCGACCCCAACCCTCTGTTTATTAGTGTTAAGTAATTCCAGCTTATTATCATCTGTCTGTGGCACTTTGAATTCCTGCCAAAGGAATTAGCCTCGTGCTTCTGAAGCCGGCTCCTTGCACAGCAAAATCTCTTCATTTCTGCTCGCTGAAGGGGGAACGTAGATGAATACATTTCTGAAACCATGCAGGAAACCCATTGCATTTTTTTGCCTAAAAAGTTGCTTTGATATACATGTATATTTAGTCTTATGGCAAAGAAATATTTAAAAAGCAATCATGGCTCACTGCAACTCATTTTTATCCTTTCGGCATGTAAACCTTATAAAACTTACTGCCCTACAGCTGCCCAGAACAGATGTGGACAGTTTGGTATTTGATGATTACAGAGATTGAATAAGAAATTTGTCATGCAAGTTTATTTCGGAACATGAACTATTAATATATTAATATCAATAAAGATTCCACAATACCTTCAAACCATAATAGTCAAAGCTGTGGTGCCTTATATGAGCATATCATTGATGTGCTGGCAATGATGACAATTAAATGATAGGAAACACCTGCGTGTTTCAAAATCAGGCAATTTTACAGTATATTCTGATGAAACTGATTTGAAAACCTACGTCCCAAAATGGATGTGCACCAAATCTATGAAGTTAAACCTTATTTAGTTACAGGTCGTTAACTTTTACTTCTCTAGTTGTTTCACGCAGTTTCAGTTTTATAAATTGTTGATGATAAGACCCTTAACACCAGCTAGGCGTGACACTACGGTCCCAGTGCTGAAGACGGCGCTGCCTGCGATCGGCCCCCACTGACCCTGACATCCTGCCCACATTTGGGTTGATTAGCTGCCACTCAGACAGCAAAATTACAGTGGGCGGGAGTCCTTATTTATCTAGAAATTTTTATGTTGCTTAAATTTATCTCATATATCATTTTAAATATTTAATAATTATATATTCATATTTTGCGTCCATAAAATATTAGCTATACTCTTTTAGACATCAGAACACCATTACACCAGTGGGTGGCGTAAGAGAGGGTATCTCACTGGCAAAGTTACATGTTGACTAACTTAAAAGGACCAAACAAACAGAACCGTCATCCCCTCATTCAATTAAATGAACAAACAGAACAAATCAACAGATCATTTTGTCTACTTTAAAGATTTGCCCAAAAAAATGAAATGTTTGAGAACGACGCAAGTCTTATCTCTGAGACGTGGGCAACATAACTATTGCGAAGACCAGAAATGAACAGTTACGACAGTTCATACGGCCATCACCCGTATCCTCACTGTAAATACTGCAGATTTTTTGTTAAAATAAAGCAGGTGAGTAAGACAGACGCTTCAGGCAGATGTTAGCAGTGAAGGCAGGACTCATCCCTAGTGTGTCACACCAGAATATTCCACAGCACCGTGCTCCGGTGTCTCCCTCAGTAAACTTTAACCTTCTGTTCATTTGTCTAATGCTTAATCTGCCCCCCATTTGCTGTGTCCCCTTGAATACGTTAGCTTGTCAGTTATCCCCCTTCCCTTTCACTGGCCCAGAACCCAGAACAAACGTACAGAAACTGCAGACGCAAAAATGCAGTGCCAACTGCACAAGCAGAAACTCGCCACCGCGTCTGATTTACGACATCCCGCACATCCTCAGCGACGGTTAATCTAGTTAATTACAACCCGATGCCATCTCTCTCAGAAGAAAAGCAGAAGCTCCTGTAACGGTGGCAATAGGTGACCGCCACTGGCGACACGCGAAAATACGCTTTTCCCCAACTGGGCAGCTTCCTCCCCGTTAATATTCGTCACAGCTGTCTGAAGAAATCGGTCAATTTCGGGCCTTGAAGGAGCAAAGCCGTACCTATGGCCCGCTGTCCGTGACAGATGAACGAGCACCATTTGCGACAGGCGGTCAGAAATGCGCAGCGAAGACCGTTACTGGGATGCGCCACACCAGCCACGCCTCTGCTAGCTGTATGCTGCCACATGACGCTATGTAAACTGCAAAGCACCGTGGGAAAAATCAATCAGCCTGTTACTGTAATGGGGCCGGAGGTGGTGGCAGCCCAGGCCAGTCAAAGGGCGCGGCCTCCCAGGCCTGGAGACAGGCTGCCGCATTTCCGCCCATCCCTCTTCCTCCGCGCCTTTAGCGTCAGACGGAGTCGTGGGCCTGCTCACGCCGCAGAGACAGTGCTGACGCCACACTCCTCTCCTCACCCTGCTTTTCTCCTTGGTCACTCCAGGGTCTCCTCCCCCTGGCCACGAGCCCCACTGCCCTACACCCGTCCACCTTTCCTACACACAAAAGCATGAATTTGAAGGAGGGGGGTGAGCATGCTTGCTGGGAGCGCAATCCTGGGGGCACAACCTCTGCGGGCGAGCAGCGACGCCAGCGAGTGATGACTGCGCAGTTTGGGGGCGGCTGATGCTGAGGACCACATGAAGTTCCGCACCATAAACATTCTCTCTCTCTCCCTCCCTCTCTCTCTCCTTCTCTACACCCCCCCCCCCCCCCCACACCAGCACCCTCCCCTGATGCGGAAAGACAGGCAAACCTTTACCAGCTATACAGTGGGGAGTGAGGAAGGCAGACCAGCTCGTTTTGTTGCCGTTCACATAGAGTATCCATCATTAGCCTTGCAAGTCTCGCCTTGTGCTCAGATGGTGTGTGTGTGTGTGTGTGAGTGTTTTTCCCCACTAAGGCAACTTGCATACAAAGAGGCGAATGTTTCCTCTCGCATTAACAATCCTCCCCGGTAGCTCGCTCACAGAAGCAAAATTCCTTCAGAGGACAAACCCAAAGCACATGAGCAACATTTTGGCAAAGCTTTAAAAAAAAAAAATCTACATTTTTTTTTTACTAACGACCAGAGGAAAAATATTGGCTTCTGGACAGAATAAGCCACTTCAGCATTAGATGAAACCTTTCAAGTCGGCCGCGACACTCAAGAGGTCTTCGATAAAACGCTTCCGCCCTGAGGTTTGCCAGCCGTGCCGCCTGGCACCTGTTCCTGATCGATGCCAGTTAAACTTATGTCCCTGACAGGCACTGGCTCCCACCAGCGCGGACACAGCCGGGAGGGGGGAGCCAGTGACTCAGTCAACAATGAACGCACGTCTCAGCAGAAACAAAAGAGAAAAGGAGGTAGGAGCCTGAGTTAGAGGATAAAGCTATAGCATGCATGGAGGCGAGTGGATGCGACTGCAGCAGGGGTAGCGTGCCGGGCTGAGGGGGTCTGGGGTGTTAAAGTAATAGTGGGTGGACAGGGGAAGGCACACGCACACCCACATTCACCCCGCTCCCCTGCGGGCGACGCAGAGCCTGACTGCATGTGACGGACCTCGATTAGGTGCCTCCGAACCCCGACGGAAACAACGCAGAGCGAAGGAGAAGCGGCGCAGGAGACGTGACGAGAGCGAAGCCAGCGAGGTGCCATGGAGGAGGGACAGGCAGTGCACTGCCATGCCCGGCGCAGACGTGACACGGATGCTCAACAAAGCCGATCGCAGCCCAAGAGGGGGGCAATCGGCGTGAGATACTGAGTCTCCTTGTTCGCCAAAGCGGGGCACTCAGCCCCGTTCCCTCGCCTCCCGCCGCCGGCCTCCGGACCCCCCCCCTCCCATAGCACTCCTCAGCAAAACAAACACATCCCCCCCCCAATCCCCCAAATTGTAGAAAATGACACCCCACCGGCATACAGAGCACAGAGGAAGCACGGTGCGAGTGAGTCCGAGAGGTGCTGCTGCGGGGTCCACAGCTGCCTTACCATCTTAAACCCATTCCACTCCATCTCTGAGCTGGCAGCCGTGTTTCCCCCACCCAAGCAAATTTCCCCACTCGGATCTCTCTCTCTCTCTCCCACTGTGTGTCTCTCTCTCCCTCAGTGACCAGGAGGCTGAAGACGGCTTGCGATGGCAGGCATTCCTCCTCGCAGGCTGAGAGGCAGTCTGAGAATGCACGCGCTCCGGCGCGAGCGCTCCTCTGCAGCCCACCCCCTGTCTCCTCCTCGCCTGTGAGGTCAGAGCGGCCCCCTCTCCGGGAGAGCGCGCTGCAGCCCTCTCACTGGCTCGCTCAGCCATCCGTCCATCCACTCTCGGAAAATTAACACCTTCATTCTGGGAGGCGCACAGGCGCTGCAAGGGACGGCTGGAGGGGAGCGCGCAATCCATTCGTATCGGTCGCGATGCTCAGCGCGTTTTACGTCAGAGATTCATTCTAGCGGCATATATTAAGGACTCCTAATCGGGCGCTTTTTAAAAATACTTTTTTAATGATTACTTCTGATGCATGATAATTAAATGCTGATTCTCATAATTAACATATCAAAATACAAGTTACTGTTATTATTACCGTTTCTGTTCTAAATGCTGTAATACTTCGCAGAAGTATTTTTTTCGACACGTGCATGCGATGAGTTAGGGAGGAAAACGAGTTTTCACTATAAAAGGTGAAATGTGACAAGCAGCTGACGATTTCGTGTAATTCATTTAATGTATCTACTTACAGCGTTAATTGAAACACGTTCGTTTTCTTACCAATTTTTGATACTGAGCTAACATATATGTAACCCATCAAGATATATTCTCAGTGAGTCAAAAACATGACATGTTTTTGAAGCGAAATTATCTTTGCAATAAATCACTGCTTCCGAAAATGACAATATGGGTTATAAAATATTCACGAAGCGAATACAACTCTTTTCCACAACTCTTATCGTGTATTAAGCCTGCCCACACACAGCTGTGTGCCGAATGTATTTTTATTAGTGGTATATTATTATTGGGAGTCTGGTGTGATGTCTGCATAGTTTTCCCCCTTTTTGGAACAGAGCACCTTTCCCTCTCGCCCACAAAAGAAAGATCACGGGAAACGCACACACACGTAGACAAAAAAAATCTGAAGCGACGACAACTAAAAAACACTGCCGCATCTTAAGTATATTAAGGAATCTTAATAAGGATACGGGCAACACACTGATCTTTCTCAAACGTATTTCACATATCACACAGCCGAAGTGCATATTCACTAATAATTAGGCTATTATACATAGAAGTGCAAGGCGGAAAATCTCAAAGATTTTGCCAGAGAAAGCTTACTCAAAAATTAAATTTAAATAAATTACTCACCATGACCATTCTTGTTGTGCGAAGATAGAATAAAAATTTAAATTAAAGCAGCTGGAAAGTGCTTGCTCGGCGCCTTCGTAACAGGACGAAGAGAATCAAAGGGCTGGGAGTCTGCGTGCGGCTGTCCGCTAGCGGAACGCGTGCGGTCCCAAGGACGATCGCGGAGACGCGGCAGCCGGCGCACCGTTAACTGAAAGGAGCAGCGCGCCCGTGTCGCCTTTTTTTTTCAGCAGTCTGCAATCGCTCGACTCGCCTCTGTGCAAGAGCTTTGCATGGAAAGAAAGTGAACAAAATAAAACATAAAAAACAAAAAGGGAGAAGCTTCACTGGTTTGCAAGTGCCGGAGATCCTTTTTTCTACACCTTATTTATGGAGCCATCTGTCAGTCGGGTGTAGATTCTCATTGGCTGCTATGGAGCGGAGAGAAGGGGAGGTACGCTTGTGTGTACAAAGGAGGAGGGAAGAGAAGAAAGCTGGGCGGATGATGGGGACTGATACCAATGGGATGAAATCTCAGGTGCCGGCGGTTTGTGACGCTACTGACAGTTACCGTTAATTTGGCCCCAACGACAAAGGACAGGGAGAGCGGCATTAGAACAATGAAATTATACGCAGTACCAACACCGCAAAAATGAAGAAACTTTGAAGATGATGTAGAACACATTACGGTTTAATTGTTACAAAGAAAAAACAGCGTTCAGAAAAGTATAAATTATTATTAATTTTTTCTGTCTATAACAAATCCTTTAACATTTCTTTCTCGAAAATCTCAGCCATGTCTTTTGATATTTTAAGGTCTTTTGAATAGCCTATGCCCAATATTCGAAACAGCTGTTGTTGGCATCAACAGACCAACAACATAAAACCATAAAAATAAAAATTATTTCAATATAAGCAGAGTTTTCCCCTTTAAAACTAGTTTGCGAGTTGGCGTTGTGGTGTGACGCCCCCTCTATTCAGAGCCTCCTGTGAGCTCTGGATACCCTCCATTGCAGCTGCACGCAAGAAGCATCAATAATTAACATGTAGCCCCAAAGCCCCAACCACTGAAAAACCTGTTTCACGTCCATGGTTGTCTGGGTTAAGGGTGTGTGTGGGAGCTAATTGGGGCGGGAGGGGGACAGGGGGTAATTGCAAATCTCTTTTACTTTCACTTGGGATTCATCGCAGGACCGGTCTACTGATTTTAATCTTACGCCCTTTTTATAAAAGTTTAGCAGCTGTTTCTTAAAAGGCACTTTAATGAAGAAAATCCTTATATATTTTAACGCTTAACAATTGTAATTTTTTTGTATACCCTCTTAACTGGGTAACTTGATTTCAACGATTGTAACACAGGAATAGGCTATACCAAATATAGCGTTTGTGAAAAGGTCTCTTTAAAAGTTAATGGTTGGTGGAATGAAACGCTGATATAAAATGATAATAAATCAAAGTGTGTGCTTCGCTGCATTTACAGCATGTGGAGTAAGGATAGCAATCGATTCCGGTATATATAGAATGACAATCGATAAGTCTATTGATCCAGAATCGACTGCTTTCTGGAACATGGTGCTTACTTTGGGCATCAGCACACAAACTATTGCCATTTCGGTAATCTCTATTTCGACCGGTAAACCTCTCGACGCACGGGGTTACTTTTGAGAGTATGAGCACGGGAGATTTCAAATACGACAGATATTTCACAGCAGGAGAAATAGTCAGTAAGGTTTGTAATTAGGGTTATTGGGTTCATTTGCTGAATATGTTATGGCTTTCCACTCGACCTCGAGTTTAGAAATTCAATCATTTTAAAGAAGAGTGGCGGAAAGCGAAAATAGATATTTGAAAAATGCATCAGTCACAAATGGTCACGTTTTCCTTTTTAATTTTCTGATGGACTTTAACTGTTATGTCCTCTCGAGCTTTCAAGCAATTTAAAGACTGGCTTTTGGCATGAGAATACAGCAATAACTGAGGCAAACATGAAATATTAACAATGTTCACCTTGGCTGGTCTAGAACTCAAGAACAGAACTGCAAACCTCAGCACATCCAACTTCAGAAACATGGTTCTGTGTCACTTTGGGTATGATACAATCCTACATCTACTGGAATTTCTTTCTGATTACCTCAGTGCATCTAGACAAACATGTTTACTTAGGATCCAGTACTTCGTGTTGACTATGATTATTCCAACCCATTCTGGTCTTTTTTTCATAAATCAAAGATGAGAACACATTAGCTGTCTAATTTCTGTGCATTTTTTTTCAATTACAGAGAGACACTCACTGTTGCAAAAAACTCCAGTTAGTCCATTAACCTATTTATGAGTTTTGTGAGTTTAACAAGTACTTAGGGTGAATATTACAGCCCTCTTCACGGCCCCCAACCTCTCAAGCGTTATTAACCCCACCCTTAATGAGCCCAAATATTCTCAGCAGTGCTGCTCCTTGAAGCATGGTTTTAATCTCGACATCTCATCCTTTTCCAATCCGTATATGCGTCCGGCAAACTGGAGAACCTCCTTTGCCTTTTTTCTGTGTGCTACTAACCACACTTAACATTGCTGAGAAGAAAAAGACACACAGATAAAACCATAAAGAGCGTCAAACCAACCCTCTTTCCACTTTTTACAGTTGCCCCCTCCACCTTATTGAGTACTAAAGCTTTTCCAGACAATGTGCCTGAAATATTAATGAGCTCTTAAAGACCTCCGAGGCCTCACTACCTTCAATTAAAAACAAACAAAGAATGCAGCGTTTTCAAACTTCACAGCGCCTTTTCTGTGTGACTTTTTTTTAGGAGTGCGCACAGTTTCGTATCTTCTCTTTGTTTTCTGTAAAAGCTGGAGACAGAACCTCATCGTGGTGTAGTGGGGTGTCAATAAGCATGAGCCGTCTTTTGAGCTCGCCTGCTACAGCTCAAGCCCCGAGATAAAAGACGAGGCGGCTGAAGTTTCTACTTTTGACTCCTTGGCGAATGAGCTTCTTTGAACCGATAAGTAAAGATTAATTTGGGACACATCCTGTGACGGCAGAAGCGTAGATGAAGTTGCTTCTTGCTGACTCCAATTAATGTCCTTTCATGCTCTAGGTTTTTTATAACCACTTTTTAAGATCTTGCAGAAAAAAATAGTAACAGTGTGTGGTCAATGTATAAATCCACAGTAATCAATTTAATTTAGCTTCTACCATGAAGCTTGAGCCACAATATTCTGGTTATATATAAATCAGGCCTGCTGGTTGTCTACAGCTCCTGCAGCACTCAGTGGGTACATGCGGCTGTCTCGGACTCAGACGTTTATTTGAGTTATGTCATCGTCCCCAGGTGACAGAGAGCTCTGCGACTTTGGAACAAAGCAGGTAATTAAGTTGGTTTGGGAAGGTTAAATCTGGTGCACTAGCCCCGCCCACACACCTGTAAGTTATTAGTGTGAGAGGTGCCTTCCCTGCAGACCTGCACAATGCCTGGCATGCTGGGTGCAGAGTGAGGAGTGTCACAGGGTGCCCGCAGTTTGGAATGGTACAGCTATATAAGCTTTTGCCCCCTATAATGGACGAGCAGCTGCAGAATGGATGGGGGCATGTATGGATGGATCGAAAGAATGACGTCATCAAATAAATCAAGTGCATATAGTTCTTAATAACATAATGTGATTTTTAATTAATGCCTACCATTTCTGGCATGAATAAACCAGTTGAATTTGAGAAAGCAGGTTTTGGGATTGGGGACCCAGACAAAATGAGCGTGTGATGGGTGTCTTATGGGTAACACCATCTCGGTCTTTATGAATTGGCAATTTTCTCTGTCCAGCTCTACAGTTTCCCTCCAGTCACATTCCCAGAATGCCACCGCCATACTTCAGAAGTGACCTTGCCACTGTATAAAAATGTATTTACACCGGTACTCCCTCTCAGAAACTGATGGTAAAATCTTCCATCACAACAATATCCTCTACAACAATATCTTTACATGGATGCCCCTGTCTAACTAAAAATAAGCAGGTGGAATTCCCACCCGGTGACCTGCTCCTGGGACGGCAAGCTGCAGCCAGCAATGTGCAAAGGCATCAACATTAGTATATGTTAGTTTAGTTTTGTAAAGGCAAGGCTGAGTTTGCCTCCAATTCTGCAGAAGTGATACAAGTGGGGGTGGGGGAAGGGGGGGGTCACTGGGGACTCATTAATCAAAAGGTAAATATGCTGGTCAAGGTTATAGTCCTGCAGCACTGACATTTTTACGGTATAATTTATGAAGATCGGAATTAATTTGTTAATGACATATACATAATACTGAAAAATGAATAGATTGCAGATTATGAAGGGGGGGGTCCTCATTATAATTGTTCAGAATCTTGGAGAGTCGCATTGCAAAACTGAACAATGGAGCTTGGGGAGTTTTCTTGCTAAAATATTCTCACATTGTGCTGTAGTAAATCAAACATATGCAAAATATACAATTCTCTCTGTTTTCTAATTAAGAGGGAAATGTGTAAAGTAAATTAATCTTAGTCTACATGGACAGTCAGATACATGATTTTGGTTTTAAAATTGTCACTGTTGGCAGTACTTCTGTTAATGCATGAAGAATGTAAGTACATCTAAATAATGGCTCTTCACACTTAAATAAGATATCTTTTGAACTCACAGCCTATAGACAAAAGTAATTTTCATGCCTGATGTTAAAGCAGTCACAGAGTATATTCAGAATGGAGTCCAAATTATGAAATAATGAACTTGAAAATATACATAATGTCACAAAATGATGTTGAAAGTCATCTAAATGCTAACGATGGCAACTTGTCTGTTACAGTGGCTAAACAGCTGATATGAATGGAGAATTTGCCCCTTGCGAAAGCTGAAACGCTTAGCCTGGATTCACACCAGCTACAATATTTCCAAATAGAAAGTTCTAGAAAAAAAATTATGCTGGCATAACAAAACTGTTGAGAGACCTGCCAAGAATTTGACATTATAAATCTTAGTCAGAAACGCTGTAAAAGCCAGCCAGCAATCCAATCGGAGTTTCATCCACTTAATGAATCAGAAAAAATAAAAATAAAAAGTGCGTCTGTTGAAATATGGAGCATGACATGAGGTAGTTCAGACAGACACCCGTTTTTTTTTTTTGCAGTGCACTGGTTTTGTTTCACTCCAATTTAAAGTTATGTAATGGTGAAGGAAACAGCTCGATATGTCCAGCCAGACACCTACGGGGTGGGAAGATGGCTGCACCAGTGTTTAACCAATCAGATCCCGCCTAGGTGTGCCAAATTTTAAATGCCTGCCACTCTCTCAAATATGGAAAGAGTCGGGAAGCGGGAGGTCACACAGTGATCGGTAAGTTGTGTAAAGACGATGAGCAGGCGATATGTGACGTAATGCTGGACAGCCTTGCGAATGATGACTTAGCAGCATATTAAACAGAGAATGGCCTCATGCATCTCCTTTGTTGATGCTGTCAATACCTTTTCATAGACTGCTTAGGGTGAGCATTGATATGAACACTAGCCCTATAGCAACAAATCTGATTTGTTGTGCTCTCCCTGAGCCAGTCTTTTTGTATTTTGTGTTTTACTGAAAAATAATCCCTAAACCACGGACAGTGCAAGTTTATTGATATGTAAAGAATCCGTGTCTTAAGTAGGATTAACATGCAACAGCCTAAAGACAGCTACAAGGGTGACTCGTATTTACTGTAGTACCTCCACGAAGGCCTGCATTCACCAAATAAAAGTGAAACAAAACTATAACTGAAAATGAAAACGAAACAACTAAAACTGCAACAACCCTTCCTGACATCTTTCTTCAAACATTAAATTCTTCACCTAACATATATTAGCTGTGTTCACTTTTTTATACGTTAAAAAATGCAAATATCCTTCCATGTCACCTGTTGTGCAGATGACAAAAATGATGACACCCCGAAACTTTTAAACTCGATTAAAGTAACAGTCAGGTTGAGCAGACCATGGCTGTACTGAGCCTACACTACACCTCTACCAAGAAGACATAAATCGCCAGGAGTCGAATCAGAAGAGAAGTGTGACATCACGTGATTGCAAATCAGCTGTGTAGAATGTCATGTATGGAGCGTGACAGCTGTAAAAATACATTTCACGCTCCGGTGCAATGCGTATATTGAAAGGCCACTGTCGCAGTGAAATATTTTCTAAAACAGACCATTAGTCACTCAAGTGAATATTTATATCTGCTTTTTGGCTGCGACTAATTTACGAATCGCTTCGGTACTGTAAATATCAATGTAAATTAAGTTGGTCTTGCTGACCATGCGCTGTCCTGCTTTAACGCCCCGTGTCACTGGAGCTAACGGGCATTGCTCTGTCACATGGTTTATCCCCAATTAAAGGTTCTCACCAGAGCAGCATTTGCATCCATTGAAAGTCTGACATTTTAAAGGGAGCACTATGGGTAATTGTAAAAATCCACATGGTCCTGTCAGCCTCCTTGCTCTTTTGCGACAGCTCAGATTAATGGCGAGTGATTTACTGTCCCGAAGCTGAAATCCCTCTTCGATGCATAACAAATATGGTTTAAAGTTTTCTGAGGTTCCCAGATAACTCTGTGGCAGCTCAGTGATCTTCACGCATATTGCTTCAAATCGGTTACAGTCGAATGTAATTGATTATGAGGGTATTGAACTTATTTAAGTGGGGACTCGTCTCGGAACAATCATCCCTACTTCTGTGCGTCTCTGGCTCTCTCCCGGCTCTCTGCGGCATGCCGGAGCATGCAGGATGCGCACTGATAATTGTTCTAAGCGTAAGTCGGTTCAGCTTTAATGCTCGACACATTTGCACCTTTCACATTGCTTCTGCCTCCCAGAATTTCCACAGAGCAATGCCGAAATAGAACATGCATGCGGATCCAATGTAGGCAATAATCTGATATATGCAAGTTTTCCAAGACCAAATTAATCATTAAATGAACTGCTCTAGAATCTCTCGGAGAGATCGACTAATCTAATTATTGAACAGGCAAAAGTAGATAATGACTAATGGCTTAGCACCCGTGAGGGAGATGCTCTGTGTCCATTAGAATCATATGAAGGTCAAGGTGTTTCTTGGTCCTCAGAGTTGGGATTACGCTATAAAGGAAACCTTGCAGACATCTCTTTGTTCTGCGCTATGCTTTAATCGGAAAGAATTTTTCAGTCACCCTGGGGTAGCCCATTCGTTTTGATATAAAGAGATGTATCACGAAAGCTTTGGGTCCACTTGTTGGCGCAATGCGGTCTTAGGTGGCCAATGTGTTGGCACGTGTCCATTCTCCTCAAGCATCCAATCAGAAAATGGATGCCAAAAGCCAGTTTTTTCCCTTTTCCTTCTGGAGATGTGGAACTGCTCTGGCAACGTTTTCATAACGCTGCTTCATCGGGATGAGCTTCTGAACCATTGCTACAGGACTGCTGTTGTTTCATAATTATCTTTATTCCGGTATTTTTTTTGTACCCACATGAGTCACTTCAGCTTAATACCCCAATAAAATCAAATTAACTCCTAATTAGGACACAAAGACCTCGTGCATCAGACCGGTGCTTATGTCACATGTCAACACTGTGTTCGATCACCTTAATTACCTTGAGCTCAGAACCCATTTCATACTGACTCAGTTCTAGGCTTTATGATGTTATCACCCCACTGAACAGGCTATTTCTAACATAAGAAGAGCAAATCATGTGAATAAAAAGTCGTTTTCCCAATAGCTGCGACAGCTGTTCTGAACTTGAAAATGTTTCAAGTAGTAGCTAACGTTTGAATATTCATGAAGCCACACATGGCATTGGATGTGTGTGGGGAGACCATATGTCTAAGAATTTGTCCTTATTAGTGTCTAAATGGCACAGATCAATACCCTTCAAAACTGTCATTAACGCACGAAGTCCAATGGACTTAATTACTAAGTAGTATAATATGAACCAACTGTTTGTGTGAAATGCGCTAACGTGGTGCTGAGTCCAATTCAACGGCCTCGTTCGGCTTAGGACACAGAGCAGTCGAGCGTATTCCCGAGGTATTCCGGTTAAAAAAAGAAATATGGGCACATTTCCACTTTAATCCACACCCCGGACAGTGCAGTGAGACAGAGCGAGAGTGTGGTGGGTGCTGCTGACGTGGGGCTCAGCGTGGGCCTGGAAAACACCGCGGGTCCCACCGGCTGAGCCGCTGCCCGCTTTCGCCGCCGTTGCCAGTAAAGTAGGGGAATTTTACCCTTTTTTATGGTTTATCGGGGATATCAGCTCCGGCGTGACTCATTGGCGAGATGGAGGCGGTGCTCCGGTATGCTGCGGGGAAGCCTGCTCTGTGTTTGATCCTAGCCAGAAGCCCTCCACGCTCGCAGGCTGACCGCTGCGGTCCATCTGCTGCGGGCTTTAATCGGGGGACACTGTGGCTCCTTTCAGAGAGCAGAGTTCACACTCCCGCTTGGGCTGGATGCTGACAGGAGGGGGGTTTTAATCAGGGATTGGCACGCAGGAACGGTGCACCCGGCCCTGGGAATCGGGGCCCAGGCGCACGGACGCCAGCCGCCAAGCCTCATTCAGGTACCCCTTCCTGTCCAAAGCACATCCGTCGGGACCTTTCTCCAGTTGCAAATTTAATTTGGCCTGTGACATAAAGCAGTATTGTGGTATTAGCTGACCTCCAAGCGGGCCACACTGCCATGCCCCTCCCCTTCCGCTCGGCCCAATCAGATCGCCCTGCCGCTCCGCCTGCCTGTGGTTCTCTTCCCTCCCATCCACCCTCCCTCTCCACGTCTCCATCGCTCACGGCCTCCAAATCGTGACAGCTGAGGCCAGCCTGCCCCCGTGTGATCTGACCCCCCTCTTCTCCCACCAGTCCCAGATGCTGGGCACACATCCACCCCACCCCCCCCAGCCCACCCAACAAAGACAAAGATGGAAGGACAGAGTGAAACATGGAGGAAAAGAGGTAGAGATTGAGGGAAAAATACAGAAAGATGAATAATTACCCCAAATGCCTCAAGGACTAATTACCATACATAAGTACATTTTCCCCTTCGCTTTAAATTGGGTTACTTCAGAAACTTGCCATTGATGTCCCAGACAGGCGGTACAGCAAACCATTTAAACCAGAATGTCACTGTTAGAATGTATGAATTATTAATGGTCCAGAATGCTAGTGGAGATTGTGCTTATCTCCAGATCTGCAGGAAATCACATCCCCTACCGCTGAGCCTCTGAGTTCACCCTTCACCGTGCACACGCGTCAAGTGCGCATCTATTTATGGCAACTTGTTGTTCCTCGAGAAAAGGTCTGTGTTCACCCCCCCTGGAACGGAGTGCCTGGCTCGACTTTGACGAGAGACGACAATCCTCCAAGAGCGGGTAAACACATCTGCTCATTTGTCCGCTGTTTCAAGCTCATTATGCATCTGCTTCAAACCCGGGTGGATGTTACACTACGGCCGTTAGACTTTTTTTTACATGACAATAATGGGCCGGCTGAGGGAAACAGTGGAGACATGAAAGAGGAAGTGCTAGAATATTCTGATACTGAGTGCAAAACCAGCGATGTACTCTTGGATTTGAAATGATGAAAAAGAACCCCCCCCCCCACCCTGGAAGGCAAGCTGGGAAAGAGATTACAGTGGCGTTAGCCTGTTCAGGGGAGCCACGGTTGGCTAATGCCCCCATTGTTGCCGGCAGTGTGGCTGGTGTCCCTGCGTCGTCAGAGCTGTGAGCGCGGCAGCAGCGAATAAGCAGCCTGCGTCTGCATCTCAAAATCATTAATTGCTGCACTTACGCAGAGCGGAATAAACCTTGCTGTCAGGCATCGAGAAAACCAACAGAACGGGGGTCCTTCACTCCCCCCCCAGTACCCCGCCAAACTTATTTCCCTTTTCAATTACTCTGCGAACAGCCATGAAACAGCTCTAAATGAATACAGAACAATAGCCAAACCGAGGGAACAGCGGCGTTTCTCTGTAATTAAAATATGTTTTTTGTTTTCTTATATAAAAATAGAAATGTTATGGTGGGGTGGCGTGGTGCTTTTTAATTACCATCTTTGCAGTTACAGAAGACGAAAGAAATCAGAGTTGAGGAATCATGCAGCGTGGATCTACTGGTATACAGGAACAATAAATATAGGCACATTATATAAAGACGTTCATTACCACCAGGCATGAAAAACAATGTTTAAAACAAATTATGTGTAATGATTGTTGTTATAAAGTCTTTACTGACCAAGAGATAAACACTGGCATTATTGAGCGTATTGATGCATTTTGAATGGAAAGCCTGTATTAGAAGGCTTTTACTGAATGACTTCAGGATTTTACATTCAGTGTTGGGGTTCTGTCAAAAACCGGTCTTTATTTAGGGCTGAAACTGCTAGGAACCGTGTAGAAAATTCGTAGTTTTGTTCGGCATCCAAATACTCAGCCAGGGTGCATTTTGTATGTGAGTTTATGGCATGAGCAGATTAAACATGGCAGGTGAATGTGGCTAATGGCTTAAGCCCATCGCCAGCGAATGCGAGGGCCACGCATTCAGAGCTGATTGGTGCGGCACGTGCATTAGGCTGTTTTCTAAAGGCCTTGGAGAGGGTCCCCTGGAGGGAGCACAGTAAAGGGAGTCTGCAGAGAGGGCCACCTGCCCTCCCTGGACACAGGCAACATCGGCCAGCCCATCCTGTCTTGGCTTTTGTCAGCTCGGTGCCTGGCTGCAGACACCTGCTCCTCTCAGCAGTGGAGGCCCCCAGCGGGACCTTGGCTCAGCTGTTCTCTGGGCCCCCTGCAGCAGCAGACCTTTCCACCGCGCGGCTGCCAGTCCTCCACGCAGCCACACCACGGCAAACACGACAAAGGTAGCGGGCCGGGCTGAGCCGAGCCGCGGGTCGCATCCCAGACCCTGCCATCCGGAGCAGGCCGGGCCGAGCCACGTCCATCCGGCTAACTACGGTGGCAAAATAAACCACCATCCTCTGCTTTTCCTGCTTACAGCTCCTGCCTCAGCCACCACGAGAAAACAACCGGAATTTAAACCTGGAATGCTGATGTCGTTATTGTCGGAATCGTCAAAGCTAATCCCCTCCAGGACAATTTAGGGTGTTCCCCATTTTGGGGACAGAGCTCTGTTTTCCGAAATGCAAGCATATCGGCAGGTTCCCCTCGTTTCCATGATGCGGAATGCAGTGCTTTGTTTTCCACTGTAATGAAAATACGAGAAATAAATAACCAGCAAACTGCCCGTGTCGCCCTTGACTTAGGCACAGTGTAATTTACTGGAGAATTATGTATTTCCGCAGAAAGCGCTGACGAAGCTCGCCGCACTGTTACGGGAAACCTGACGGCTAATGTATTCCAATTTCCATGTATACGATGCCAAGGGGGGAGGACAAATTTAAGATGACAGTGTCTTTGTGATGATGCTGACATTTATACATATGAAGACTTACGATGCAACGCGGCAAGAGGGGGCGTCGCGGGGGGGGGGCTTCTGAAAACCTGAGGATGTCATGGGAGAACTCGGGCAAGATGACTTAAGCTTGGAGCATGTTTGGGTCAGGAACCACTGTGTCTCAGAAAAACGCAGAAAACACCAATGGGGATGGGGCTGGAATAGTGGGGGGCGGAATGCAGCCCTGTCAGTTGGGGATTTCTGCAGAGGTAAATGTGAAGAGGCTAAAAGTTGGGGCTGGCTGTCCTGGTGGCCGATTCATGGGAGAGATGTTCTTCCTCTGCGTGACGAGCGGGCGGACGCCTGCTCCTCTGGGCCGGGGACGCGCGATGCTCTTGCAGCTGTGTGACCGCTGACTGACCTGTGGGATAAACACCATGTTCATGTGCAGATTCCCTGAAATTGAAGACGGCTCTGCCAGGCAGAATCATCCGGGCCTGGATGAGAGAGCAAAGCTGGAGGATGTTGTCGAGAACAGCGGGCTGCTGAGGAGGGCTACGGCGCATCTCCTTACGGTGACTCCACCAGCGTTTCGCGTGGCGGGGTCAGAAATACACTCAGATCCCTGACTCATGCTGCTTGGACCCCCATGTGTCCTGTGGTCACATGATACACCTCCATCACGCGGGCAGGTGGGCCGCCCGCCTCCGCTCCGCTTGCTTCCGCTGACGTGCCCGTTTGTGACGCGTGCAGCACTTCCTGGCTCCCGCCGGCTCGGCCGGCCCTCATTCAAGGGACGGTGGCGCTGCACCTGTCTACGGAGCCGTGCAGCCCCGGCTGCAGATGAACTCATTTCCTGGGCTACATTAGCTGGAGAAACACGGCAATCAAGGACGGGGGAGGCGCAGGCAACGGCAGATGGGGGGACCTAATCATTTTCGCATAGATAGAAATGACCCTCGCAAGCTGTGGCGTGCCAGCAGACACCTGCCAACGGCATGGCGGGTCCCATTCCTCGCTTTCTGCTTCTGTTTATTGTCATAATGATTTAATCGAGCATAAGAAAATCTCCTGATCTTTGTGATGGCTCTGGTGAAAGCCTCAAAAAAAAAAAAAGCCAGTGATTGTTAATTATTATTGTTATTATTATTCTACAATGACAATTATTTATGTATTACAGCTCATAATAATGATAAACACTATGAGATTTTCATAAAAATGTCTTAATTTCTTATTAAAAATCAAAATGGATATTTATGCACCCAGCTTTGTGTTTTGTAAGTAGCTCGCAGATTTCTGTGGTTATCCTTCACGTTTCTTGCATCGCTGCCTTTGTTACAGCTGTGTAATTTTGTGAGGAAGTCGCAAAACATCAAAAGCGCTCATGTTTATCTTGGAGGGGGCGCCTGTATTATTGACATGTAATATATGTAGGAAAATTGGTATCCTGACCGACAAAACGAAAAATTGCATTGAACTGCAGCCTCTTCCCCTGCTTTGGTTTTTTGGTTTTTGATCATTTGAAATCCTTCCTAATTTATTCAGCGGAAGGTCAGGTCACCTCCAGCGTCCTCACCTTTCGGTGTCTGATGTGGTCTGGACACTGGCTTCTGCTTCCGCTACGACAAACAGGTCATGGGCCTGATTTGTTATCTCTTATTACAATACATTTGCTAAGTGTGGCATCCAGATCATCACAAACAAACATGGCGTGGGGCTATGTCTTCATGAAGGCCAATGCATTCTGTCTTGTGCTTCCAATCTGAAAACAATTACAAAGCCAATGGAAATATGGCTTCCTGGAAGGAGTGTCCAAGGAAGATTAAGTATGACATTGCCTCGGGTGCTACTAAAGAGATTTGTCGTTGTTACCTGCTGAAGTCTTTGATGAGTATTGTAGAACTCCTGTCATATCGATGCAGCATAGCAAGACTGATGGACAGCAGAGAACGTGAGAACGTGCAGCTCCTTAAACTGACATTCATGGTCATACAGTGAGAGTCCATCGTATGAGACCCGGTTAACGGCAACAGAGAAACGGCATATAGCTGCGACCCTCTTCTGATGGGGCTCTAAAGCGTGCAAACCACCCAATATGGCCTAATGGGCTATTAATCATTCCTGCAGACTGTGCTCACTACCTGGTTACCTGGTTCACGACTCCGTAGGTATATTTTTAGGTCTTTTCACGTCACATCAGCCGAGTTTGTGCGGTGGTGTATTTCTGTTTTTAGTATATTTGCTTATTTATGAATAACACACACCAAATTGCTACACGGCCTTCAGTTTATAGTTATGATAAAATGAGCCTATTTTTAATACAACTGTGCCTCCTTTGTTTTAGCAATACCAATAAATTCCTTCACTGAGTGCTTTGACTCTTGGAGAAGGTTTACCACAGTAAAATGATTAAACTGCAGGGATCCCTGTGTGAGGCTAATTTGGAGTAAACTACAGTAAGTGCTCGATTAAACTAAAAACGAGAGGCACCAGGCAGCTAAGCATGCTATTTGCTGTATAGCGATGTACATCTTGGCATTAGAGCACAACATGATGTCAGGAACCAAGTTGTCCACTGACCGATTGTGCAGAAGTCTTTTAAATCACTTTTTTTTTAATCGGCTTGCATTTCTCATTCCGGAAAACACTCCCAGGAATGCAATGGCTGGGAGGAAAAAATGGTTGCTAATGGATCCCTATGCTTCCAGGCACGTGTGCTGTTTCATTAGCCTGCCCCGCTATCAGCACCAAAGAAATTCTATTAAACAAACAACAGTATCCGTCTGATTGAGATGGATTTGCAAATCATTAAGCACAGTTTAGTCCAACACAAAGAAAAGTTATGACTACGTAGCGGAGACAAAATATTAGCCATGCTACTGCATCACGGGCTACCGTCTTAATTTACTTCTCCAATAAATCAGCAAACCGCAGTCTGGAAAATGCTGCGTTTGCATGACCAAGGCATGAGACAGAATATATATGTATGTGACCTTCCAGGAACCTGATACACATAAACCTTGGCCTCCTCATGTATATTATACATCATGATGATGGTCACTGATGTGGGGGGGGGGTGGAGGCTTCCGGAACATTTGAAGAAGCGTCACGCTCCCGTTCAGCTTTATAAACATACACAGTTAGGGAAAGCCTTTGGTGCCATTAGAAATCAGATACCCACTGTCTCACCTCGAGTTAAAGGACCAGTTGAGGGGTCTCCCAACACGTTTGGTGAGTGTTTCCATCTGCCAGTTTTTGCTTCTTTTCTAGAGGCAATGTTTTGATAGATGGATTGAAAATAATTGACAAAAAAAGGATTTGAATTATATTACCCACCAAGACACAAATCGTGTTCCTGTAGCTCATATACAGAAATATGTTTTTTATGCCTAGGTCTGTGTACTTGTAACATTCAATTTCCAGCAGAACTGCAACATTTTGGATCCCTAGCCCGCACCCCATCAGTCACTGCCAAAGGGCTGACACTGATTAGGGTGACACAGGGAGGCGAATCCCCACTTTGCAGGACACAGACACACACGGGAGCTGGCAGAGAGGACACCTCTACGTCGAACCTGAAGCTTTCTGGTCATTTGGACAGAGCGAAAATGAAAATGATGCAGTACGTCCAAGGTCAACCACACCCACACAGGCGCGCACACACACACACACAAACACACACACACACACACACACGCGCGCAGCTAGGCTGCACAGAAACTCCGTCACATGGTGTTAATTGACTGAACAGCTAATTACACGAGCACAATAGCCATGAAGAAATAAATGCACGCGAACTGTGGTTATTTCACGTGCCACAGTTGTCGTAATTCTCATATTTTTTAAGACAGTTTTTAAATGAATGTATTCGCCATTGATTTGCATGTTGTCTTACTCAAAGTGACCTAGCCCCTGGCTACATGCCTGAGTTGAGATGCCCAGGAAGAAAGGGAATGGAGCCTTCCGGACAGACAGCGGGATGCTTCGCCATCATCCGAGGATTCTTGACACACACACGTACACACACACGCGCACACAAACACATGCACACACATGCACTCACACATACACACACACACGTGCACGCACATGCCGAACGAGCGTAGGGGCGGCGAATCAACCGAGAGCGTCTCGGACGCAGAGACACTGACGCGCACGAGGGAGTCTATACGCCTGCCCACACCCAGAGCCCCAGACGCATGGAGAATGATATGGGCCACCTTGCTTGCACGAATCGCAGGGCGAAAAATCAGCCACGGCACCAGCGAAGAAAGAAAACAACACAACCGAAAATGCAGGACAAACAAACACATAAGAGCCAGTCAACAGCCCCGGAGCAGCGTGGAGCGGAAACCAAAGTTGTCCTCCATCCTACTGACCATCTAACACAGCTGGAATCTCTACCCTCTTCCACCGTCTCCTCACTCATCTTTTTCTGTCCATCCTAAAGTCATGCAGGCACGAACACAAACAAACACGCACGCAGGACAACATGACAGGCAGCGCATACACAGTAAACTGGCTCAACAGAGGAGTAGAATCCAGCGCCTTTACCTCATTGCTTAACAGCGCTGCGTTGAGTGTTCTGCTGATTTCGAACATCTTGTAGTCAGACCTTTTCTTTGTTACCGCTTCTTCTTTTCTACGTATGTTTCCCCCTCTGTAACGGAAACGGGAGTCAGTCCCGGGAAAAAAAAAATTAAAAAAATGAAATAAAAAAATATCTTCTGTGGGCTGTTTTGTTTTGGGTTTCTGTCACCCTGGTCTCCTCTCTTTTTGGTACACCTCTGTTAGATGTGGCACTGGTGCCCGAGGTTTCGGAACAGGACTGAAGAGTCAATTTTTTTAATCTCCCCAGAGTCAGCACATTAAAACAAGCAGCGGAGCTGTGGCAGCCTTGTTCCCTTATCAGTGCCCCACACACTCCCTCACACAATGCGCTCCGATCCTCACACTGCTCTCTGGCAGATTAGCTTGTCCCAAAACATAGCTCTTAGTTTAAACGGCCTCTCTCTCTCTCTCCGGTGCTCTCTCCCTCCCCATCGCCTTCCGTCTCTCGTTCCTTCTCGCTCACTCGCTCGCTCTCTCTCCCGGGCGGATTCAGTTCGCTCTACAACCACAAGGTGGGAAGGCTGTGCTACAACAATGGTGCATAAGCATCTGCTGTCCTGCCCTTCCACTCTCCCGTCTGTCCTCTTCCTCGCCCTGCATCCTCGTATAGCGGGAGCTAATATCTGGCAGCTCATTTTGGTTTTCCTTCCGTTCAAACTGGGATGTCTGTCAGATGAATGCGCCTGCTTCATGTAAACTGATAACAGTGATAAGTGGAGTCTGACCACACGTTGATTTGCTGTGCACATTTACCGATGGCACAGTCTTTCACGATATGACCAGAATACAATATTTATAGACCCCGAGGAATGAGGAACATCTGTCATATATCACATTATCTGCACAGGCCTGTGACCTTGCAAGATGCCTGTGAATGACAGCATTTATTCTTTAAAAATTCTCATTATTTAATCATTTTTGCTTTGGTTATGTGTGGGAAAATGCGAGCAAGGACAGATCGATACCCCATTTAACAGAACCACATGCAATAACAAAATGTCGAAAAAGTCACCAATACATAAAAAGGAACCAGAGAATCCAAAATCAGAGTCAAATTGTTTTTCCAATCTTGGTCCATCGAAGACAGCCTGCCTTTGTTGCACTTATCAGTGTAGAACCTAAAATGCCTGTATGCTTTCATCCACGTAATGTCTTTAAACATTGAGTTCCAATGAAATTTCCCCCGTGGGAAGAATCTGCTCTTTCTATAAAATATCTCTGATATCTTTATTGTTACATTTATGATCGCTTATGCCTTTGAATCTCTTTAAACTCAATGTGGCTTTTCATTAACTTAATTAAACAAGTAGAAATAACTTAGATTAAAATTGCAAATTCTTTACACAAGTAAATTTTGAACTGAGTTGAGTATTATTGCAAATCTTTTGTAAGTATCTTATTGTCCAAGGGCTTTAGAAGTGGCTTAAATTTAATAGTGTCTGTTTCAGTGTGACCATATACTCCATATACTTCCCTTCAGTTTTTAATGTTGGTGTCGGAATGCTCTTAAATGACCGATTCTGTTGAAATGCAGACAATACAGAATATTTTATCATATGCTAATTTAATACTATCAAACTTAATAATACAGAAATTAAGGAAATTCTATGCAGCAAAATCATCTTTTAGACAAATTGAGTCTAAAATTAACATTTATAAAGTTCAATAGGACAGAACACCTTTAAATTTCTTTTACATAAAGTGTTACCAAAGTTTTATGTGTTCAGCTAATGCAGTGCTCAGTGTCTTTGTTGTACTCTTTAAAAATAAGCAAAATAAATTAAATCAAACAAGCACTGATCTAACTGTAAAAGTGTTTGTGTGTGTGTGTGTGTGTGTGTGTATGTGTGTCTATGAGTATATATATGGCAGGGCTCTTCAAATCTGGACCTCAATTCCAAATCCAGGCCTTGTTTTCAGTTCTCCCAGGTAGTTAGTTTAATAA
>JAODJU010000030.1:313617-326753 GCA_026776725.1 Gnathonemus echidnorhynchus | reverse complement strand
TCATCAGAAGCCAGGTAGGATAGAAAACCTACTGGATAGTAGCTCTCCAGGACCGGAGTTGGAGACCCCTGACCTATGGTATGATATTTTGTAGCCGCACTTAAAATAAAAAGGTTAATAATGGTCAGTTGAAGGGTTTTACACCATAAACATACACCTGGCAGAAGTTAGCGAGTGCCAGTTTCCTGGAAACAGCCTGTATGTCTGGTCAGATCCTGGGGTGTTCCTCCTCATGGTAGAGTTAGTACATTCTTGGTTCTTTGTAATCAGCTCTCCTCAGGGACACTGGCTTTGCACATTTTTCTAGGTCAGCTGAAAGACTTGCGTGTGTCCACATTTATCACCAATTTGAAATTATGCTCTCACCATCTGCAGTTTCTAATGACATCAGTTTATGGCTCTCCTATAACATATCATTAGCATTAGCCACGGATTTGTCTAATTTGCATAAATCAAAGAAAAGATCATAAGGTTAATATCAAACACCTAACGTAAACGAGATTAATCGCTGTTATATAACATCTTCATGGGAAATACTTTTTTTGCCTATGTTTTGTTTATCTGAAGAGCTCTATAATTCTTAGCAATTTAACATTCTTTTAGGTACATCAAAATGCCCGTACTCCATGATACACTTAAGCCGTTTATTTCCAGTGTAAACAGAAGCAGAGGTCTTACAGGCAAGTTGTGCAGGCCCATGCAAAATTCCCAGCTGGCTTTTTCAGCACCGTCAAATGAAAATGTGATTGGACGGCTCCTCTAATTCTAACCATGGTTTACATCCCTCAGCGTACACTCCCCGGTCCCCTGAATAGGGCTACTCGATGGGGACACTGTTTTATAGTTCTGCTGAGGGTGAGAATTGGGATGCTGCAGTCTCGCCCTTCTCCCAGAATGTATTAAACTGTGCTTCCTTCAGAAGTACAGAAGCAAAAGGCTTCCTGAAAGTGAAGGATTAAGGGATGTTCTCAGAACAACGGCTTCCACATTGTCATACTACTCGCTCTGTAAACAGATTAAACATCCCAGCTGGTTACTTTTATACCATGCACCATAATGCATGGAGAGTACTGTCCTTCTACCTTTTTTTTTTTTTTTTTACTTGGAACTCCTTCTTTATTCAATTTCTACTCGCCTGAGCACAAACAAATGTGTCCTGAGACTCATTCTGTGCTTTGGCCTAATGGGAAATTAAAAAGTTGGCTGTTCCTTGGCTCCCACCTTACACAGTCATACAGAAACGTGCAGACACACACCTCACTAACACTTTCAATTTCAGTTTATTTGCCATAACAATGAATAGGGTTCATTTAGATAGTATAGCACTGCCTTGCGCCTGTAGCCTCCAGGGTCGACTTCAGACTCCCCACGGCCCTGAATAGAATAAGTCATTACAGAAAATGGATGGATGGATGGACAGATAGATAGTATAGTTATCTAAATATTAAACTAAGAAACAGGTAAATAAATAGTTGTTCTTAAGGGATATATTTGGAAAGAACCAGTCATTTTTTTATAGAACCTGAATAAAAAACAGTTTTCACTACTTTGGAAAAGTACTTTTCTCAGTATTTTAAGTTTCTTAGATTTTTTTGCATATATATATCTGTTTTACCTTTTTGTATTTTGGCACACAAAGGATCGGCCAGCAAAATGTCCCCGTCACAATCCCATGGTCCTGCCGTCTCTCGCATTGGGCCAAAAGCCTTGAACAGACGACCTCAGCTGTGGGATAATCATACTGAGCTGGTGCCAAAGGGGGCAGCAGTCTAAGAGAATAATATGCTATTCAAGAACAAATTGAAATTTTGACCTAAAACAGATCTAATACCTTTGAAGTATGAATACGCAGTGAAAGTACCTCAAAGTGTTACGTCCTCTCTGCCATGTCTGCCTGACCCTCCTGTCTCCTCCCTAACGTGGCAATATGGTAAAATTAAAAGCAATACAGTAAAATTAAAAGAATACGGCAAAAGTAAAAGCAAAAGGGGAAAAAGCAAAAGCAATGAAGAAAAGCACAAGTTTTCTTATTCTTTTATTTTTAATTTATTTAATTTATTCTTTTATTTTTATTTGTATCTATTTCACTTTCTTACTCGGCATTTATTTCCTTATTCTTTTACAGATTTATTCTTTTTTATGGAAGTCCTATGACTCCATACCCTTTTCTTTGCCAAATATCAGCCATCGGGTCCTTTGTCTTACAACTCGTGACACTACGGTGTTTAATTGGAAACTTTTTATAGATACTCTGTATCTTACTGCTTAATTTTCACCTTATTCACATTATTGTACATACACACCAGTACACATAGTAACATCTATGCTCGGCAGACACTATATGCTAAACCCTTCAAAGAACCAAAAAAGGGGACAAAATCCTCCCATAAATTTATTTTATTTGTTTTGCCTTGAAATATGGACCTACTGATATTCACCTTATTAAAATGCATCAGAAAGTTGTACATGAGCAGTAATATTGTTTCATGTGAAGATACTTTACAAGGCAGAAGGGTGCTCTGGATGGAATCACTCAATCAAAACACCAGCATGCAAATTGAGGGTAAAAATATTCATGCTACTGTTTTGAAGGCAAGCTTAACTGTTGGGTAGATGTCAAATCTTATCAATAACATTGACAGCAGGCACAATTTTGTCTTTAATTCTATAGTGCATCATACCACTATAAACTTCATCCTATGAATAACTTAGAACCTCGGTAGCTTGTTAAAATCAGCTAGCTTTGTGACGGAGTTCCTCCAGAGGAGGGACTGAGTGGTGCTGAGCAGAGTGTGGATGAAGCTGAAGCTATGCGATCTATGGTGTGGATGAGTACTCTCCAGTTCTCCAGAACAGACTTGTTATAATTTAAATATTGGCCAACCCCAGAGTATGTTGAAGTCCTACAGGGCCCTGTGTAGGTTAGGCGAGTATCGAATCCCAAAAAGTGACTCTGAAGTAGTAACTGTAATTGTAAATGTGTCACGCGTATCACACATCTACCAGCAATGTCCACATATAACCTTTAATAACCTTTAGCCTTTAACTCTCAGCACTGGTGACTTCATTGTAGCTCAGTCACTCTGCCTCTAACCAGCAGCAGGACATCATAAAGACTCGGCTTCCACAGAAGCGGAGCTGAACCATAGCGATTCTCACGTGGCGGTCATTCTGCGGACAGCCCATGCTGATGTCTCCCAGGACTTTCGTTGGAGAATGCTCAGACTGCAGCAGAAAAGGTGTCCATAGATGAGACCCAGTGGGACTCGGTACTGCGAAGGAGGCTTTTCGCTTTCGTTATATTTCTGTTGCCAATTGTTCTCTTATTCTTTTATAATTTGTATTCTCCTGAGTTCCTAACAAAGGGAAGCATCGCAATCGACGCAGTCCCCTATTGGTAAAGCGGCACCCTGGCAGAGCTGAGTCTCCATCTGCCTCCTGCCACAAGTTTCCATACATTTATGAGATTGTTTTGTGCTAACAGCCCTACTGGAGTATGAATGCATAACTGTTCGTAATCCAGTAAGCCCTCTGTGTCCTCTGCATTACTCTCTGGCTTGTAAGGTAACCTTTAAAGCTTTAAGCTTCCCATTTTATGACAGGCTATCCCAGAGTATGATCCTATACATAAACATCTCTGTGTACATAGAATCCATCAAACCGGTTAACATCAGGGATTGTCATCCTGTCCATATATAGACAGCCATGTCCATGGCAAGACTCGTCTGTGTCTGTCAAAAAACTATTTATGTTTTTAAATACAATGTTCAGGGTAAAAATTGATCACAATGTCTGTCATAATCTGCCATGGTGTTGACCCCTGCTTCACACTATGGCTTACAGCAAAATATAATTTGCAGAAGTATTATTATACTATATTTTATATATCTTTGAATCAATAATAATAGTAATACATTCACGATGTTGTAACATACCTATTTAAATTTTTATGTTTTTGTTGCAGAGACCAACTTTGTCCAATTTGTAATAATTTGCCATTTTTGCACAGTGCATGCAAATAAGAAAACTGAAATATAATTTATTTACTCTATTATGTCCTAATTTATTTTGGACTTTCATAATAAAATTAGAAATTTGTGAGAGCAGAATAGGATGTTTATCGTCGAGAGCTGGCGCTAGTCATTGTGTTACTGTATATATAAATATATCTATTCATTTCTCAATCTAATTTCTAAGCTGCTTGTTCAGTGAAGGGTTGCTGTGGGTGTGAAGCCTAACCCAGGAGGCAGGGGGCAGGAAACAGCAGGTCCATCCTGGATGACATACCAACCCATCACAGGGCACACCCTCCCTCACACACTGTCACAGACTATGGGCAACTTAAAAGAACCAACTCATCGCATTGCATGTGTGTGGACTGTTGGAGAAATGCAGACTTCCTAAAGGGAACCCACAAACACCCAGGAACAACATGCCAACTGTAGGCATATAGGGTCTGAAACAGGAATCCAGCCTGCAATATACTTGTTAATACAGAGTTCTTCACTGAGCTGACAGATTCCTCTTCAGAAATAGCATTCAAACCTCACCTTGCAACACAGCTTCTTTTCCCTGTATATGTTACACAATACATGCCACAACTACATCAGTGTAGATACTGCTGACATTTTGTTCTTAATATGTATTCTTATACATATTAGTGGATTATTACCTCCAGTGTTTAGATAATGACTAATATTGCTTAATAAAGGGTAAAGGTCAATGTCATTTTCTACGTCATTTTATCACCTATGATTTTCGCTTCATTCAAAATATGAATGGTAATATTCTAAATCTACACCTTCACTAGAATTTACAGTTAGTTTAAAGGAAGGCTTTCTAAAATAAGTGTAAACCATACATTAAAGTAACACCATGAATAGTATGACCTATCAGTCATTATCAGTTGCAGCACAGAGGTGAGGCTGGCTCTCTGGTACTTATCTGTTACAGGATACGTGTAACATATGTGTAAAGGCCATCTAAGTGCTGTGTAATGGGAACATTAAAGAAAATATGAAACTTTATAAAGCTTTATAGAGTGTCGACGGCCAAATTTCTTGATAAGACAGATAAATATCTGCTATGAGAGCAGATAAATAAAATTAATGAATTACATTTTGATTGATCGATGTAATTACAGCCATAATTATAATTCTAGCTGTCTACTGACGCCTGCATACTAATGTTTCACTGGCAGGAAGCCATCTTATGAAGAGTGTTATCAACCAAGCAGTTCCTTAAAAGCAGCATTTAGGAGACAGGTTTTCTATAAACAGGAATGAACTGTCACTTGAGCCGCTGAGTCTGCCGGGTGATCTCTTTGTCAGCTGCCCTTCAGCCCCCCTTTCTGGCCTCTTTAGTCCCACAAGTCTCCTGATTACGGTCTCCATAGTAACTCTCTGTCTCTTCATGCGGCCACTTCTTCACTGGTCCCCTGTGCTCCGTCCTTTTATTGCCTGAACTCCCAGTTAGAGGAGATAGTTTGTATACGGAAGTCGCAACTTGGAGATCAGGTTAATCGTAGACAAAAAACAAAGAGCATTACAAACGCAACGATGACATAAAAACGTCTTTTCAGTATGAATCTAAATTTGAAGCATTTGAAATAATTTATCCATCAGTTTGAAATTAATCTTTATATCAGGAAAATATTTGTTTACAGTTATGAGAAAGTTTGTGAATCCCTTGGAAAAATCACTATTTCTTCATGAATGGGTCCTAAAATGTGATCTAATCATAATCAAAGTCATAGTAATGAACAAAGACACTTTTTAATTACTGTAACAAACAACAGCATTTTGTATTGCTTACATAATGTGTATTTACTGCATAAATAGTTTAAATAACGATAGAAAAAAATGTTAAAAACCTATACATTTAGTAACTAGTGGAAGCTCCTTTACTGCAAATAAGCTCAAACAAACAAAACGCTTCCTTTAGCTTCAGCACAGTGGTTAGGAAGTGTTTTGGTGCCATACTCTATACAAATCTGTTTCTGTCCGTGTTCAGGCCACGTTCAAATCATGCAGACAGAACACTGTGTACATGTACCAATAACTGCTTTTGTCTCATATGTCTATTGAGCATTGTAGCAAACTTGGCGGGCAACAATGTTTTTTGAGATCAGTGGTCTCCTATGCGGTATCGCCCCATGAATAGCAGTCTTTTCTACTGTTTTTCTTAATGTAGACTCATGATCACAGACACTAACTGCTGATCTTTAGCTATAACCCAGTCTGTCTGTGTACTTATGGAGGCCCAAGCCTGTAGAAATCTTTTTGTGACACGTTCCAGTCTCACAAACATCAACTCTTCTTCTGATGTCCTTTGAACCTCTTCTGATTCGGCCACAATACACTTGAAAGAATTCTGTTGTGAAGAGCAGGTAAGTAACATTGTGCAGTTTTTTTATAGGTCAAACCTACACCTGAATTGATTATGACTTCAATTGCCCTTGCTTCAAAGGGTCATTATCCTGGAGGTTCACACATACTTTTTCCGTCAATGACCTTGATTGATTAAAGCATTTGTTCAATAAAGATAAGGCAATGTAAAATGCTGTGTGTAATGTTTGTTAAATAGGACTGTCTTTATTTAATATCATAACCTAGATGAAGATCAGATCTCTAAATTAACAAAAAGACTAACTAAACTATATCATACTATAACAATAAAGTATACTTTACAATATATATCCATAATAATCCAACCAATTGTCATGGTCAGGAGAAAATCCAACACAACCCCAACAATGAAAGTAAAGGGCAACAAATACATGCATAAACATTTGCAGATTAAACTGAAGGATATAAATGAAAAATCTGTTAAATTTATAACTGTGTTTATATACTGACAAATCGTAAAGTGGTTTGTTGGTTTTTCTACGTGTACGACAAGGGTTTCCTGACCTATCAGGTTTCAAGCTTTGGTGTCCAGTAAAATATCTATCCATCTTCTATGCCCACTTGTCCTCTTCAAGGTAGTGGGGGTCAGGAGTCTATCCTGGAGGCTACAGGTGCCATGCAGAGACATCCCAGGACAGGGTGTTAACCCATCTCACCGCACTCTCACATTCACACCTACGGATAATCTGATAACTACAGATCACCATAGCATGTTTAGACTGGGGGGGTGGGGGGAGTACCTGGAGGAAACGCCGTGATAACACGGAGAGAACATGCAAACTCCACATACATGGAGTCAGGGCAGAAACTCAAATGGTCCCAGAGTTGTGAGACAACAGTGATAATCACTGCACCACGGTGCCGCCCCCAGTAAAATATTAATTTAAATTAATTCCAATATAGATAGGCAGAAAAAAGTATTGTAGTTTCCTCAATATAATTACCTATTGCTACTACTAGAACTGAAAAGATAAAATGAGAAAATGATAACCATTACTGATGATTCTTCATAGCCTCACAGACTGACGTGCACCTACCCGTGTACCACTACTGTACCACATTCATTACGTACCAGTTTAATCCGTCAAGGTTACACAAGCACGTGGGGTTCAGCTGCATGGAAGGATGATTTTACAAGCATGACGCATTATCATTTACCAAACAATCAGAGAGTCATCCCTGTAGCTTTGCGGAAAGAGGAAAAAAACATCCATTTCTTATTAAAAATACCCCCTCGTGGTCCCATCCATCTGCTTGTGACTCACAAAAATTATATCCAAAAATTTTGCAAGAGAATGCAAAAATGCTGCCTCCCTGTACCACGGGTCTTGTAACTATCCATTCGATCCAGCTAATTAGGTGCCACACTAATAGTGGCAAAGTAATTAGTCTGGCCATGATTGTGCCTGATGACACACATTCAGATTGTCCGGGAATTCATAGACGGTAATCAATTTGTGGATATTAATACTTTTCTGTTGTTAAAAAGCTTAATGAAGCAGCACTCGCTTCTGTCTGGAACAATCATGAGATTTCGCGGGCTGAGACGCTTTTCGACCTAAGGTAAAGAATGGTATGAAGACAAATACACAAATACATTACATACAACACAAGTGTTTAGAATATGCATGGATATATATTTGCTCATATAATTAACATAATGACAATTATAATATGATAAAACGAATCAACTATAGGCCTAATCAAATTCTTTAATTAAAACTGGAATTTCTAAGGTATTAGTCATGACATCTTGCGCAGCGACATTTGGTATTTGTATTTGCAAATACGCTGTAAAAATAAGTATTTATCCATTCTTTCAATTTAACTAGCTAAAATAGTATTCTAGAAAGTATATGCCGCATTTTGACAAACCTTCGGAATATGCTGGGCTAAACTTATATGACTTTATAAGTGTGTCTTCATTTTTTTTAAGTTTATTTTTTAAAGCAGAGTTGAATATCTCGTTTTTTTGTAGCTATGCGCAAAATACATGAATCACAAAATGAAAATAATATGTAATTAGAATTGTCATTTAAAAAAAAAAATACCGAAATATTTTGCATATGTAGAATCGGTGGGAGGATACTGGTATAATAAAGAGACACAATGCAATAATTGTTGCAGTGTACCAGCCTGGAGGTCAGAGGCACGCGAACGCACGAACCCCGCCCTCTGTCATTCACGTCGCGTTACCGCGGCAACGCACAGGCAGCGTCGCGTGCTGCCGTTTGTTGCGGGAGGGCGAAGGAAGATGGAGGATACCATCAGAGACCCCGAAACCGGTGTGTAAACATTGGCAGATGTTACCTTTACGCCCCATTATGGGGCCACTCTGGAAAGTACATACGCATATAGACGACCGATTTGTTATTATCCGGCCCTGTTGTACCTGCCTTGCGTGCAATAGGGATCTCCGCAGACCGGCTAACTGTTAGCTAGCAATTCCCCGACACTGTCATGGTTTGTGTTATGTGCTGCTAGCTGGCTAGCTAGCTGAATATTTTTCCGTCAAAATAATATAAACTGCCTGTTATTTTATAATGCAGGAAAATAAATATATGTAGGCGAGGTCGCTAGTAAAGCATTTAAGCGTAATAACAGGCTTGCTTTTGTTATTGCTATTCTGTTTGGTTTTTGCTAACCTGCTGGTGACTGATAAGTCACCTGCTGTAGCAGCTGAAATGAAGCATCTCCTCTGAACTTACTGTGCTCGTCGCTTTTTTATGGTGTACTTCTGCATAGATCTGCCCCCCTCACGCAAATAGTCTTTTTATTTTTTGAAGCAGTGAATATCTGGTTTTCAGCTTTAAATATTGGTCCCAAAATCGTCTTTTTATTTATTTGTTTATTCATGAGATTTAAATGTTCTAATTAAATATTCCACTCATCAATTGAAGTAAATGCCCTTCACTTTTAAGAGTGTCCTTTTTTCTCCCAGGAACGGTGACCTTAAATGAACCATGTTGCTTTAAAAAGTTCCTTCCGGTTTTGACTTCATTGAAAGTATCTGGGCAGTGAATTGACCTGGAATATCAGAAACTGCTTTTTTGTTTGCCTTGGCTCAGGTTGGATTACAGAGTGTTGCGTCCTCCCGTTCCACTTCATATGATGAATTTCATTTTGTAATATTAATTTATTTCAGTCTTTTTAAGTGGATGGGAAAGTGATTTCTTCTCTGGCTTGCCAATTTACTGCAGCATAAAGAACAGAGAAGGAACATGTTTAGTGTGGCCAAGTTGTTGTGACTGTGGGACCCTCTATCTGTGGCAAGTGGAAGATGTACTGATATTTGCTGACAACACACACCCGCAAACTGCACTGGAATCTTCCACTGTGTTTACTGTCCACTTGTGTCCCTACAGTATTGGTCTGGTTAACTTATCAAAACAGAGGATGCAGTTAACAGGCAGAAATGATAACTGATCACACAGCATCTCCTTGCAGCTTCTCACAGTTCCTTAACATGAGTATAATATTTGTCATTGTCGTGAGAGATGTGTCATTATAAAATTACTTCTTTTATGATTCTTAAATTATTGTCATTTTAGATTAACAATGAAACATAGAATTTACAACGTGTGTCCAATACAGCTGTCTACATCAAACACAAAACATTCATTGTGAGATTATGCTAAAGGTTAAAAAAGTATAACTCTGGAAACCTGAGTATAATCCATAATTCCATTATGCATTCCACATTTTCTGTTAAGGTTGAAAGGTTATAAATAACTAATATGCAGAGTCTGACATGGCCTACTGAATGTTTTTATTTTATTTTAAATTCTTGACCCACCATTGACTTTTAGCTGTTAGTAAAATGAGGAAAATTACCTACTATTCAAAAAGCCAGCATTCAAGAGAAGGGGTGTATATCTCTTCTTCTCTCAAAATGATTAGCATCTAGATACATGCTCTGCCATATGATACAAAGAATACATTTAAAAGTGTAATGATTGTTTACAATTCAATTCAGCAATAATTCTACATTATTCAAGTAAAATACGATACAGTTTGATTCAGTTGTGACTGGATGCAATTTAGATCAATTTAACATATATTGATGTGTCCTACTTTTGAAGTTAAAACATTTTAAAAAATAAAATGTCACTTTATTCTGTGCAGTAAAAAACTACTGAAGTTACTCATAAGCTCTTAATATAAAAAAATTGAGTAATATACTGTAATTTTGACATGATGTGTATATAGGTTTGTGATGGCTTTATTGGTTTTTAGATGATTTCTGTTTAAATTTGAGTTGGTTTTGGGGTTTTGAATCGATCCAGCAACATTTTTTTTTCCCGAATTGGTTTTTTGTTACATCCTGTTTTAAGAGTCATGCAAGCTGACATATTGGTGATCTTGGGGTATTCAGATAAATACAGTGTATTTGGATCTTAGATAAAGCAATGCGATCTAATGCTGAATCCTTGCCTGTGATGCATGAGGATGCACATGTGAAAAAATTGTGAAATGCTGATGTATAGTAAACTGCTTGACAGAGTAGAGTTGGGTCTCTTTCAGGTGGTGAAGCAGGAGGAGAAGATGCTTTAGTGGGCAATGTTAACAAGCTGCTGGTGGTCCCTCAAGGTTACATGGGGGCGAAACGGAAGGGCCACCTCATCTTTGACGCCTGCTTTGAGAGCGGTGAGTTAAACATGTCATAATAAACAAGGCATAATAAAATGAACACGCAGAACGAACATACATCTAAAATTCATCTAAAATAAATGAAAGATAAACTGCCTAGGAGCCACTTTAAATATCTGTTATTTCCATCTGTTATTGGCATGATTCGAAAGTAAGAGGGCGGGGTTTTGGGGCTAAGCAAGCAAAATAAGTTTTTCAACCATGTTGTATTTTGCTGTGATTTGCTGAATATTTATGTTGACAAGTTAACAATAAGCCATTCATCTTTGGAATTTTTATTATACCAATGATCCTGAGTTAAGTTAGGAGCCTAAGTTGCCTCTACAAACTTCAACTTAAATTGACCTGTAACTGTTCTACTTGGTGTAGTTTAAAAATTATATGGTAAATATTTGCTCACTTTTTCTGCATATGAAGAAATATTGTGTATCACTTTAAAATAGGGTGAACTTCACTCAGATTTTTTTGAATTTTTCATGATCTGATTGGCTTATCAAACATGTAGTTTATCGCAAAACCTGTTATTTCAAAAAGCTAATGGTTGTTCCTCCCAGGTCAGTCCAGCATTTGGAATCAAATTCATATGTAAGCCTGTACCCCCAAATGCACTTTGTTATTATAAGTGACTGTGAAGTATGGCACATCTCTACTAATATTTTAAAAATACGTAGGTGCTTCAGATCAGCTGGTACCTCTTCCTGCTATACAGTATCGAACCAGATAAAAGTTTCACATAAAATGTCTGGCTTATGTTATTTGTTCATACTGGTTACCTACCATATTTCACTCCACAGTATCTGATATTCATAAGTGAGAATGATAATGTTTCTGTCTGTATGAGGATGGATACATACATAGCTGAGGCAGCTGCTGTCTTACATTACAGGAATGGCTTCTGTGGCCAGTCATTTCAATGGCTGTTGTTTGTTTAGACCAGAGGTAATACCAAAAACATGGATGTTGGGGATTTTTAGTTAAAGATTAACTGCCAGCTTTGAGAGATGCACTTTTGAAAGTCAAATGTCAAACGGATTTCTTTAGGAATGATGTTACCAAGGCTATGTGTAGCTATGTTATTTGTAAATGCTAGGTGTCTCACCTCTGATTGGCTAACTATGTCAACCCACGTTACGGTTGGCCTATTGGAATGAGAGCTAATCTACATGTCAGTGGGTCTTTCTGGTAAAATAATTAATTCAGTCTCATTGTCTTCTGTTGCTCCAATGAGTAACAAATGCCTTAGAATCCATCTTCAAAGCCTTAGGCAACTGTTTTGTAATTTGTATTAAATCTTTATTATTAAATATAAGTGTTAATTAAATATAAGTGTTATTAAATATAACAGTGAAAGTTGGTGTGATTAAATCTGTATGCTTCGTAAAATGAAGTTTAAGTATAAGTGGAAGACTCTCTCTTTAATAAACATTCCATCTTTGGTGTACTGAAATATGATGGGTGATGTATCAGACGAGTCACCAGTCGTAAAATTTCTGCGTTCATCTGTTGTCGACCTCAGCATATTCTGCTAAATGTTTTATGGTGGATCTGCAGAGACGATCCAGACATCTTGTTATAGTAATAACAAATTGTTTTTCAGTTTTGGAAATGGTTGTTGTGCAAGTCACTTTTTTGGTTTAAGTGCCATTTAAATTTAATAAAATTGCATTATTTACACCTGGAATTGAGTAAATATGTTCATGCAATTACATGTTTTTCTGGTAGTATACATTGAAACACTACTTTAGCATTTAAGATATGTTTTTTCACATGTGAATGTGGTCATAGTGCACTGTTTTGTTTTAATAGTAAGAAAAGCTCAGACTCCATATGTACTTTTTATGGCCGAACCCAAATTGGAGTATTGTGACCATGACTGTGCCCATTAATGGCAATAATTAAAAACTGTGATGCATTATCTAAGTGGCTGCTCTGTTACTTTGTCAATCTCCCTGCTGAAAACTGTAATTAAACAGAGTTAATATTTGACAAATGCTTTGCAAATGTTGTTTGATTAGCACTTTAAAACAGACTGAGATGTAGAGGTAATGAAAGTAAACCTCCCTTCCACCAACCCCCCCC
>JAODJU010000030.1:293940-313605 GCA_026776725.1 Gnathonemus echidnorhynchus | reverse complement strand
CCCCCCGAAGAAGGTCAAGTGTTTAGTGGAGAGGGTTTCAGAGCTGGAGTGATAGTGAATCACTGCGGCTCTGAAATGTTCACAATATCATCGCCTGTTCAAGAGACAACAGGGTAGCTTTCATATTCCTGACTGGCAACTGGTTCAGTGCGCAGCAGTAATGAAGCTCACCTTCAGCAACCTAAAGACTGCTGTCACGACACCAAAAGCTTTTGTGCAGAACTCACATGTTTTGTATGTAATGTACGTTTACAGGGAGAATGTTTCCTTTGTTAGCACAGACACACAATTACTGTGGGTGGGGCAGTGGGGGAGGTCCTTGAATTGGTTCTATAAACTGCACAGTATAAGTTTGTTATGATGTTCTTATTTGAATTGCTAATTTTTTGCTTTAATTTGTTTTGCTTTGTGCAAGCACGAAGTCTTAAAAATTTAAATTGCTAAGGATAATAGTAATAGTATTGTAACTAAATGATTTATTAAATCAGAGCTATAAATTAGGCTACAAAATTTTGATTTATTGTTTTTAACAATACACTGCAGTGACATGAAGCAAACCAAAACTAAATATAACTATACTGCAAATCAGAACCTACAGAATTTCCCAATATATTTATTTCCAGAAAGGTCTAACTTCTAGCAGTTAATGTTCAGATGGCAGGAATGCTTATGTAATACGAGAATTGATTGATGTCACTGATGAGCAATGCGTACATACAGTACTGTAGCTGTGTCAGAGAGCCCAACTGGAAGGTTGCAATGATTTGGAACTTTTGGAGTTAGATAGAGTCGATAGCTAATAAGGGTCAATGTTAGAGGTTTGGGAAAAGTGGAGTGATGGTGGAGAAAAACATATGTTTAGAGGGATAATATAAATAAATAATCAGGTGATTTTTATATGATATATTTCTCCCAGTTGACATGCTCTGAGGACCTTAGACATTGATTAATGGGCTTTGGGCTCCCAGACTGAGATCAGTTAACATATATGACATTACCCCGATGTCCCTGGTTCCGGAAATTCTCGTGAATGATTTATGGAATTGATATTAATCTCTTTCCAGTAAATGCATTACTGAAGTTGGAAACGGAGGGGAATTGATGTTACCGCGCTAATGTCAAATTAATGTCCTGTTGCTGTTTCAGCGGAGCAGCTACATTTTTAACCACTTATGAGCTCATGGTGTGAATTGCAAGGGGAAGCCCTGCCGATAGTTTTGGGGTTGAAGGCTGTGCCGTAGGGAATCTGCATACCATAAAGATACATCCGGCTAGCAAATGGGAGCCGAACTGTAGTGACCAACATCATTAGTTGTCTGTTTCTTTGCTCGGCTGTCAGCATATAGTGTAATATGTTCTTCCTTGTCTCTGTCAGTCCATTTGATTAACAGTTATCGCTCATGATTAATTATCGTAAATATCCATGAGATGTACACATCAATGTGATTGATGTTGCTGCTGACGTGCATCTAGCTAAGCCCAAATCTTTAATCTCCATGAGAAAACGAGTTGCTGACAGTTCAGATGACTCCTCCCTGTGTATGAACCGCACTTATTTTTTCCCCCTTTTTAATTTAATCCCATCGCTCTGCCCTTCTGACGCTGTCATCCTCCAGCTAACCTGTTTAACGACCACTTTGTTTAACGTTCCACTGACAGCATGGCATTCATTTCTGTAGATTCTTAGGAAAAACATTTATCAAAAAGACACAGGTTTATGTTTGTTTTGGTTGTAACAGTCTCTGTGAAGATCCAGTAAAAAGTCCAACAAGGTGATGTCAGAACCCACTGAGGCATGGCAATATCGGGAGCCTCTGAAACAAATGGGATTGGAAGGCACAAGTGGAACCACTTGTCATGTCACCACCGTCTTCCTGTTAGGCTCGTCCCTTGACAGTGATGTCTGCTCTTAACATTGGGTAAAATAGCCCAGTGATGTCGGACCCTTTGCAGTGTGCCATTCACTTCATTTCATGAACACATCCTTATGGATTGTAATGAAAGAGGAATATATTATTGTATTTAATTGCATTTTAAATACATTTCAAAGCCATTTGGACTTTTTTAGTGTTGATTATGGCTAGGGGTTCCTAGCCGTCTGTCTCACTATAGCAAAGATTCCTGTCATTCCAGCTTTGTGATTAATTTTTTGTCACTGAAGCTATGATATATTTACAGTTTTTTCACTGACTTTGTTTTATGATGCCCCATTTGTTCACTCTTAAGTTCCAGATGAAACTTGATTCATTAAATATCCTTGAGAAGATTTTCATATGTAAACAAAAAGGTGCAAATTCTTTAAGAAATTAAAGAACATGCATCTAATGCTGTTAGTATTGGAATTTATAGAAAAGTGGAAGTGAGGCTGTGAGCAGCCACTCTTTAAGCAGAGTACACACAGATGAGGGTTGAGTTGTCAGTGCTGCTTTGTGTCTCACTCTCCATTATGTACAAGTCAGTGAAGGACCTGCAGTCCAGTGTGAGCATTTTCACAATTACAGTACAAGCCACAGCTCCATTACAACAGCTCTCTTTTCATACCAGTGTGAGCATTTTCAGCATTACAGCACAAGCCACAGCTCCATTACAACAGCTTTCCTTTTGTACCAGTGTGAGTATTTTCACCATTACAGTACAAGCCACAGCTCCATTACAACAGCTCTCCTTTTGTACCAGTGTGAGCGTTTTCACCATTACAGTACAAGCCACAGCTCCATTACAACAGCTCTCCTTTCATACCAGTGTGAGCGTTTTCACCATTACAGCACAAGCCACAGCACCATTACAACAATGTGAGAATGGTTTCATACCAGTGTTTCTTTAAGAATAATTGACCTTTCAATTTTACTGAAAGAAGGCATGGCTAAAGCGTAGGTTATTCCCAGCTTTCCATTTAGCTGTACTTATTTGCGCTTCAGGACTTTTAATGCATTGCTGAATGCTTACTGATCATTCTGAAAAACCTTTAGTTTAGCTTTGGTACTGCACTAAAATAGATGTAAATATTATTAGACCCTCAGTAAATGAACTACCCCTTTTCACTTGATCTGGAAGCAGGACAAAAATCCTTTTATGGTCTCACTGAGTGCATAAAGGGAGAACATTACTACGAGTTCTAGGCATCATCCGGCATAACATGATAGGTGATGCTAATTCAGATTTAGGGAAACTAATAAAGTGAATGAATAAATAACATTGTGCTAGTATTAAAAGTTTTATATATAATTCTGAATGCATTTTTGTGCCAAATCATTTAAGCATTTTAAATGCAATGAGAGACTATTATGTATTATTAGCGACAGGTATCTGCATTTTTTATACCTGATTAGTGTGTGTAAACAGATATAAAGAGCACTGGTGATGATACTACCAATGTTAATGTTTAACATGTATTTGCTTAATGGTTTACATTGTGAACCTAATCGAGATCTGCAGAAACCCTTTTATTTTGAAAACGAAAGCATGGTGGCAGCCTATAATGTGTTTATTTGGTCATTCTCACAAAAGTATCCTTTGACAAAAACGATATGTTACAGTGAAGTACAGTGTTTGAATTTTGTGCAGAGCAATTGACATTACTGTAACTTATCAGGTATGTTAAAATTATGTAGCCTAATTTCTAGCTCTGATTTAATGATCCCTCAACTATTTTTCCAAAATAGGCACTACCATTGCAGTTTTAAGATTAAATAAGTCAAAATTATATAAAACATTTTTGAATTTTTCAACTTTACTGCAGTAAATCCAAAATAGACAATCAATTAGTATAATAGAATCTACATTCATATCTTCAATCGTTTTATACTGTCATTTGTTTGATCTGCAACTGATAAACTACAACAGGCAAAAATCAACATTTTAGGAAATAATATTGTGGGCCAGGCCAGACCCAGGCATCAGCAGCAGAGACGAGACGAGGCGGTTTAAAACAAGACAGTTCTTTTATCGTAGCCCATACAAGGACTAAGCAAAGACTGCAACCACTACTCTGACCAGCGCAGCAGGGAAACACTGGGAGGTTTGAGGTTGGATGGTAATGCAAACACACAGTGGGTTGTTAGTCAAACAGCATCTAAAGTTACGCACGGATCGGACTGGAGTCACAAATAACACAAGCATTGGCACAAATGACTAACTGCGAACACGGCAAGTATTTACAGTAACACAAACAAGGGCTATTCATATATTCACGCATACCTACACATCTACCAAATTAAGTGTAGAATGGTTACCAATTAGGCGAGTGTCCTGGTCAAGTAGTTCCATTGGGAATCCCTGACCTAGTGCAGGGCTGTTCAAATCACATTCCTAGTGGGCCAAGGACTGCTGATTTTCCAGCCTTCCTTTACCTGTGAGCCAGGTGTGAAGCCTCTAGCCAATCAGAATGAGTAATTATTAAACTACCTTGGAGAACTGAGAACAAGGCCTGCATTTGGAATGGAGGCCCAGATTTGTAGAACCCTGATCTAGTGTATGTGGCGTATGTATGAAGTTTATGTATGTATGTGTACAAAAATATGGGAGGAATTGGAATTCGGGAAGCATATGATGCATTCAGCGTTGGTCAGCTGAAGTACATCAAGATGAGGGTGTCTCTGTTCCACTCTCTCAGGGGTGCAAGAACATTCACTGCAGCTTAAGATTGTGAGGATGCACTACTTTGAACCTTTGATCCTATATTTTACTTATTTTAATTGAAATAATTACTTTTTAATGGACTGCTCGTTTAGCCTAATTTATTCAATTGCTAGGCATGTTGAAAAGGTATATTTCACTTGAATTCTGTGTAATGGTAATATATGTTATACTTATGTATATATTTATATATTTCTATATAGGCCTACTATTGTGTTATGTAATTCTTATGTAATTATATGAATTATTCACATTCGTTTGTAAATGTATGGTACATGTTAGGAAGTTTAATTTTGTTTGGCTTTCTGAAAACTGCAGTATTGCATTTGACCATGTAGAGATGAGTGACTAATACATATGCAGCCCTAATACATATTACTACATTCCCTGGACGGCACTGTCACTGCCCTTCCCTGTCTAATCACTACTCCTCCCAGACCCCCCAAGCTCAAATCTCTAGCCCTCCTACAGTAGTCTTGCATTGCTTCTATTTTTTATACTGTTATACCGTCCATATGGGAGGGGGCAGAGTTTTGCCCATGATAAATTAATCAAAATTTTACGGTAATACCGCCCCAGTCAACCCTACACACTATACCCATGTCTCCAAATGAACATGACATGATTAATTAAATACCCCCATGATAAATTTTGCCAAGTTTCCCAGTTGCCCACGCTACATTTCGCCGACCAGCTGCCAGATTGCAACCAATAAATTTTGCCGAGCAGAGAGGTTGGCAATGAAAAAACAATATGAACTTCTTTATAGAATATTCAGAAAATCATGTTTTGGCCCTAAAAGAATGATCCATACTTTCATATTCGCTTCGTTTACAGGACAGCTTCTGCAACCTCCCTTTCTGTCCAGTGCTGCTGCTTCAATTTTAGGGCAATTTTGTCTCAGGTGTACATTTTCATCTATATAATGTTCTTGTGAAGTAGTGATAAGATCCATCAAAGATCAAATAGGGTGAATATTGGCTAAGTAGAACAGAGGGTAAACTGGTACACCTGTATGTTTGATAATCTATCTCTTTATGCCTTGGTGGTGTTCTGTATTAAATAAAGCTCAGTTTTTCAGCTTTTAATATAACATTTATGTTGTATTATTTATAATTGCGATCATATTTTTAAAGTGAGTGAGAGAGTAAAATTTCTAAAACTGTCCCATTATCCACCATAGAGTAAATCGAGTAATAAGATCAAATAGAGTTATGCTGAGTCACCCTTCCCATTGCTGTCACTGAGCAGTGTTGCCTCAGTTTTTTTTGTTTTTTTTTGCTGTTTGTCTCAAAATTTGATGATACTATGTCTGGAAAAGACCCGGCAAATAATGTTTGAGTTATCATGCTGACAAGATCAAGTGTCTGAGGCTGCCCGTCTCTTTGATCAGGTCCTTATATTCATCCAGTGTCTGTGGTGGCAGCAGCTGACTGGTCCCAATATCATGTGTAGAATACTACATCATCATCATCATGATTATCATCATCATCATCGTTTTTATTATTATTATTATTATTAGAAAGAATAATGAATTCAGCTCTATTGGTTTGTTTCATTACTGTAGGACAGAGGTCGTCTACTGTCACAACTCAGTTGCTCCCTAAATTAATTTCTTTGTAAAAGTATCTCTCGGTGTAAAAAAGGTTGGAGACCTGCTCTCTGACTTCTTTTGGTTGCTTCGTTAATCTTACATTCTTTGATATTTGCTCAATATTTTAATTGCTATTAGGAATGACTGGTGTTAGTGACTCAGGCTCTGCTGCCTTAGCCCTGCCCCCTGGCACATGAACTCTTCAGGCCTGGAGGTCTTTTTCAACTGAGCCCTGTACAGTTTGCACTTCCCCCATTACCGAGTGATATGGGCAGGCGAGCGTGGCTTGTCACTATAGCAGTGAGGCAGCTGAGGGGCTGTATAATTATGATAAATACATTCATTTTAAGGCTAGTAAAAAGCATGAGGGAAGCATGCAGGATGGAAAATACACTGCAATTTAGTGGATGGTTACTGCAAGTACAGTCACAAAATGGTAAAAAGTCTGCGTGAATGGTATATCATTAATAGGTGAGTTCGTCTAAACATAGCACTCCATGATATTCTGAATTTACTGTCTAATTTAATGACTAAAATTAAAGATGTGTTAATGCACTGCATTACTTGCTGACTGGAGGCTGCCATGGTATTGGACATGATGTTAAGAGATTAAACAGATTTCAGTCAAATCCAGAATTCTGTGGCTTCTTTGAAGAGATCAAGATGCATCTTGCATTGCCCCTTTAGATCAATGGTTATGATCTTGGTCTTTGAGCATATACAGGATAGACACTATATGAAATGGTCATGATCGGAAATGCACGGTACATTAGAAAACAGGGTTAACAGCCAGAGAGTGTGAGATGTGACTTAAGCCAGATTTAATGCTAGTCACCCCTTCATATTCGCAAGGGTTAAGAATGTAACATCTCCACAAATGTGAAAATTCAAGAATAATAAGTATTCCTAGCCTTGACCTATAACGGTGTGCTAGCCTGAACAATAACATAAAAATTCTGTTTATTGTTACCCATGTTTCTAAATGAACAGTAATGTGCGCTTTGCATGTCAAATTACTTATGGCTCTATTTTGATGATTTAACACAAAACATTTATTCGTGTCCAAATCCATTTCGCTATACTGACAGCGGAAAAACCAGACTTTGCACTAGCTCCAGGCACAAAAAGGTTGTCCTAACTCTCTTAATTATTCAGAGGCATGTTCTGGGCATCCCAGGCAATGAACCAATGGGAATGGGTCGTCACCTCACCTGTAGAAGGCAGTGACGCATGATCTGTGGCGGATTGCTATTACAATGGCGCGTTTGCCCGGCAAGCCAGATTGCTTTTTAGCCTCGTGCTCATGCCCGAGGTGAAAATGTACGAGCACATCATCGAACGCAAGCGCCACTGTTACACCTAAGCCTTTTGAGGTGAAGCAGGCGTGGGATGAGGTAGCAGCGAGTTTGTCCTCATTTTCTGCCATCGCCAGATCATCCGTACAGTGCCGAAAGTGGTATAATGATGTCAGAAGATGGGGAAAACAGAAGCTCGCTGCTGAACGAGAGCACAGGCGAACATTCAAAAATTTAAATCGTGCTTTGAACAGTGAACTGTGCATAATGTACAATATATAGATCTATAGCAGTACCAGATCTGAAATGCGTGCATTGTCCCAGATAGTCCACTGCTCTAAGCAGAGTTCACTAGATGTGTCTTATCTTATATAGTTTTAGAGTTTAGAGTTATTAGACCCTAACTATACATGACACTAACTTTACTGCAGTGCGTACACCATCATATACTCTCTCAGATAACGGCTGTGTGTTAGGGACAGCAGCAATGCTGTTACTGCATGTACTTGTAATAGCACTGATGAAGCTCTGGCACACTCTGCCGTATTTAATCTTTTGGCGTCCCAGTAACATTCCCCCTCATCGTGCGCCATGTAGTGGAAGAGCCAATGAAGTTGACCAAAGCAGTACCTATATGTAATTTCATGTTCATTGTATATATATTTTTCATTCAATATCATCTTAGCTTTTAGCGTCTTCAAAATATAAGCTATACAGACATTCAGTATAAAAATAGAAATTGTTCATCATGTAGATGCCAAAGATAATTAAAAAAATATTTAATTTCTTTTTAGGCAGGTTTCATCATTCACTCTATTCACCAACGGTGATTCCATTAGCCATACATCAGGTTTCTTTGTGTATGCAGATTTTGATCACATTGTGGGGACCATGTAATATAAACATAATCCACACACACATACAAACACGCTCACATACCGTCACCTGTACTCATATCTTTGTAAGGACCGTCCATTCATTTTTATGGGCAAAACCCTATTCCCAGCAATGACAATCTTAGCCCCTACCCAGCCCTAACCTTAACCATCTGGAGTCACAGAATTTTATAAAATTGAGTTTCCCTTTTGGGGACCGGAAAAATATCTCTATGTCTAATAAAAGTGTCTGACTTTAAACTGCAAGAATCACCGCCATAGCACTGACGTCTTTTTTTTACTTAGTTTATCCACAATATCTCCTTTCAAAAGATGTTGTGGCTGTTGAGCTGTCCCTTCTTCACCACCACTTCAATGCTTATCGCTTCCAAAACATCATATCTGACGCGCCCCGCTAACTGAATTTAGCTGAATTTAATAAACATAACCATACTCTGAATTTATGAAGGTTTGTAACTTTTGGGGGTCACAGTATGCCTCTCATTAATATTTTGGGCATAGTTAAACATCCATGTAGTACTGAAAAGTCAGCATCTGGGCAAATGTTTACGTCTGTCATCTAACGCCTTGGGGTTATTATGAATATAATATAATCGTGATTATACCATGATGTGATATTGTGCAGCCCTAATTACTAATACGGTATATAGTATGACATATCCACACTGATATAAAATGCTATGTCTGTTCTGTTGAATTGTACCACTTCCTCAAGTCATGTCCTTTTGACAAACTACAATCTACAGGTTACATACAGTCTGCACCTTTAGACCTCCATTCGGCAAACACTGACTGCACAGCAATGTCTGGAGCCTCTTGACATAATTAAAATCTCCCTGACAGTTCCTTAGATTTAGTGATATGAAGAGCAGTGTGTAAATCACTTAAATTTAACATACTTGAATGAAAATTGTAAGTTGTAAAGTCATCACCTTTAACTCTTGCTTTCAAAATTTTGTAATAACAGCAGTGATGAATCTATTTCATCCATCAATTATCTAAAGGATTGGGGGGGGGCTTTAGCCTATACCAAATTGCACGGGACACAATGGGCAAAGGCTCTGCAGGACAGAAAACCAATGTGCCATGACGAGAACATACAAACTGCACCCAGATATGTTATACTGTGTTGTTGTATCAGACACCAGGCCCAGAATGTTTTGCTGCTAATTTCTGTAACATTTGCTTATTTACACATACAGTATTAGCACTCTTACACCTGCCAGCCACCTACTCTTTTTTCAGAAAGTTCAGTTCACTCTTATATACAAACCATACTGCATTAACCGGTGACATAATCCAGTGTCAGAATCACAGAAATGACCTTGTTAATGGCTGTAACCTACTGATGTGGTTCAGGGTAACTTCAGTATCTCTTTGTCCCTGCTCAGTGTTGCACTGCGCTTCAAGAGAACAACAGTTATGCTACTGCCAAAAACATCAAAGGTGTCCACACTACCCTTGAACACCTGAACAGGAGGAACACCTATGCCAGGATGTTATTTGCTGACGTTAGTTCACCTTTTACCTCTATTCTTCCTGAAAAGCTGATGGGAAAACTCAGGTCAGTGGGCCTAAGTAATTCCTTCTGCATTCATGTCCTGGACAGGAATCTTCTAAGTGGTACATATTGAGAATAAAACCTTATCCCCTCTGATTCTCAACATGGGGGCTCTCCAGGGCTGCTACCTGAGCCCATGGCTGAACTTCCTCTTCACCCATGACTGTGTGGCTAAATTCAGAAGCAAATGCATCATCAAGTTTGCTGATGATGCTACAGTAATTGGTATCATCATCAATAATGATGAATCTGCCACCGAACGGAACAGGAAGGCCAAACAGCGGGTTGAGAGGTTGGCTCAGAATATCACTGGGACTGACCTGCTGTTCCTCCTCGACCAAATATACCTTGTCCAACAAAGCACAAAGTATATTACAGGACTCCAACCATGCTGGCCATGAGATCTTTTCACCCCTGGAGGTTTCACGGCACACTTCCTCCAAGCCTTCCGCATCATCACCAGCTAAATTTGGACCACCACTATACTTTTTCCATGGTACTGTAGTAAGTTTAATGCCTGTTGTTTGTTTGTTTGTATACTTTTGGTTGTCCTTCAGACTGGTTGTGACTGAACAAGTATTCCAATGTACATGCTGCACATGCTGAATGAGGCATCCAAAATTTTGAGTCTTGAATATTGCATGAAGCAGAAATGAACAGTTGCCAGTTTGTTACAGCTCTGTGTGCATTCCACTGTAATGGGAAAGCATTGAGAACCAGGTTTTTTGTGAGTCGTGATTCGCTTCGGCACAGTGGGCAGGGGGAAAATGACATCAGGTCTGTGAGTATGATTATCAGATCCAAGTGATCATCAAGTAATTAGACCCGCTACAGAAGCATCCTCAAGTATATTTGAGGTCGACAAAAATAACTATTTTGAAAACTCCATTATTAAGGAGAAAAAGAAAAACTTGGGAGTTAGAAGTTTTTTCTCTGCTTAAGTATAACAATCCCTGTAGAATGTTTAGAAATTTCTCTTAAATAAAAATCAGATATTGCTGACTTGTGTGAAATGGCAAAATACAGAGTTGATTAAAAATACATTTTGTGGGTGATTTTATTCTTCTGTGGTGTGACCTACTGTTCTAGTTAAAATATATTTAATGATATACAATGCACATTCTGCATTTAATGATAATGTTTATTTATTATGGATTCATCATTTAACACTCGCGGCATTTCTATTATATTCTCTAGATAGTATTGCATACTTATCAACCATTTACACAGCTAATGTGAAAAAAAAAGGATAACACTTTACTTGAGGAGACACAAATACTTTGTAGCAAATCAGTTACTACTGAAGTACAAGTCATGAACAAATATATAGTAGCTACTTAAGATTAAGTTGTGTCATAATTCATTAACAATGAACAAACATGACATCAGTGTTTCACTTATGTTATTCATTACTTGTTCTTTCAATAGTTGCTTTATTGTAACACTTAGTTTGTGGTTAATTAATACATACATAGTAGCATAATACTACATTATTTATGTCCCATCATGTAAAGTAATACCAAAATCTGTTATTTTCCTGGGCATTCTGTAGCTTATTCTGCAGCTGTGGCTGTCTTGTAATTGGATGCAGACTGAATGCTGCCCTTTACTGTTTGTTAATGGGCTCACCTGATTGTATGTTCAACCCATACTTTATGACACTAAAGGCAACCCATGGTATTTATATGTTATGTAACTTAATGATAGTTCTACGTAACCCTGCAGATCAGACTAGTAAGAGGAAAAAAGCATACACGCTTCTGCTCCCATTATTACTATTATTATTATTTTTATTAATATCCTTTCCAGATCTACAGCCAGGGAAATGTCAAGGATCTGCTGGAGTGCTCTTGTTTTAGTGAATGCAGAATTTCTACTCAAGGTTATCAGAATTTAGGAAGAAAAAATAGAACAAATTCATTTTTTTAACTGCTTATTTAAAAAATGTTATTATTAGAATTAGCAATATTTTTGCTAATTCGCTAATAGCAATATGCTAATAGCAATATGTGGATTGGTTCATCGTTAAGAGTATTTAACTGTTATCTGGATTAACTGGAGCTATGTCTCTTTAGGTGCTTGTGTACATGGATGGTGCCCAGTGAGGCATCCAGGGAAAATGTGATGTAACAGGCTGCTGTTCACACTGTTGCCAACTGACATTACTCAGCGAAGAATGCAAGTTACCTTGTGAAATATGCGGTATAACAGGGGCCTAATTGATGGAATACAGTGTTTCCTCACAGATGGAAATAATGGCTTTTCTGCCACTGATATACAACAGAACCTCGGCTTGAACATCAGCCAGATAAGCCAATAATCCCTTGGTAAAGGCTTTTCTCACATTTGGCCACCTTGGGAGTCAGTGTACTGTAGGGTGATAGACAGCAAATGTCAGAACAGTAAGATGTTCTCAAATAGAATTTTGTTTGCTCCTTGAGATGGCCCCTTGTAAAAGCTATCAATTAATAAGCTCCATTAGGAAGTTTTTCAGAGTCATCATGGCTGAACTTGATAATCATTGGCATGTTGCCTTTTACCACTCATTTATATTTTTTCCTACATCAGTTAAAATTGTTTTAGTATGTAAATTAAATTTGCAATTTTTTCAAAATACTATTCTTAAATTAGTATTATATGCAGTTTATACATATTTACATAAAGATCTGAAAGATGATTAACAAGAAAAAAGTTAAGATGATACTAGCAATATATGCATATTTGTCAGAGGGATGCATAGTTTTATACAATTAGATAAATGGTCTACAGCATTTAGTGAAAGCAGCTGAACCAAATATCAAACATGATTTAGATGTATTAATAAAAAGTTAATTTTAAAGTAAATTTGATACACTTATTAAATTGCTGTGCAGAAGATCAAGCAAAAGCTCCCACAACCGTAAGCTCCAATGTCTGGCTGCTTATAGCTGCTGCAGTTCGTTGCCTGCTCTTCCTGGTGTTCCCTTTTTGCGTTTGGCGCTACAGTAGACTTCAAGCAGTAAAGGCAGCATACTAGTACTTTGTGCAGGTAATTTAAGGCAGTACATTATACTGGGCTGACTCTCTGTTTGACTGGAAAGGTACCAAGGTAGCTAGTTTTGAATTTCTAAGAGGTAATTTAAGGTTTTTCATGGCCAACCTCAGCAGCTAGCCAAGCCAGTAGCATGGGATCACACACCTCCTGTGTGGTACTTCAATGAGATGTCAACGTAGTTGAATGTACCTGTGTATTCTTATTTAGAGTCTTTCTTTTTCCAAACCAGTCATCAACAGAAGGGATGTTGGTACATGGCAGATTGAGCGGAAACAGGGGGGTTGGTACCCCAAGACATAAGGGGAAGAAACATATTGTTGAGCTAACAAGGAAGTTATAGGTGTATTTGCTAAATAATTGACCCTGTCTGACTGCTTGTCAAAAATGTATATATGTAGACAATGGGCAAGTTTCTGAAATATCCATTTAGTCTAGCTGTTGTACTGGGGATACCAAGGTCAAGAATGATATTAAAACATTTGGGAAATTTGTGTCCTCTTCGTGTGAACCCTGCTAATATGGGACAATAGCATGAGTATTACAATTTGGGCTCAGGAAGCCCAGGAGACAATAACTCCACTTGCCAAGGGTATCCCTTCTCCAAGCAAACTGGAGTGTTTCCTGGAAAGTATGGACAGTACAGAATGGTGATGGCTCAGCTTCCTGCCGTGGTGAGTTATGGTCATCCTGGGTGCTTGGGTTTTGGCATGGACAGGCTGTGTGTCGGCATGCTTATGGCATTCGGAAGTTACCTAAGGTTCCCTCCCCCTCTCTAGCGCTAACCCCATTGGAGGTGACAGCTGGACAGATTAATGAGGGACTACAAAGTCTCCCTTATGTCTTGGAGTACAGGTTCTCATTTGAAGGTGTCCAAAAGCTCACAGGACTTGGGCCTCTAGCACGCATGGGTTCCCCAGTTCAATATGTAAGGAGAAGGACCCAAATACGGAGGGGAGATGAATAACAGAATCCTGGCACTAGGGCCAGAAAGGAACAAAAGGTAAGAGGGCGTCACAAAACAACTGACAAAAATGAAATCAAAACTCACAAGATTATGATGATGAGCACAAAAGAAATAATGGGAAAATGTTAAAATGACATGCAAACTAATAAGAAACCATTGTACAAAAGCTTGGGTGAAGGCTTGGACTTGCCTGGAAACTTCAACAATATTGAGGATTGGGGATCTTGCTTGGCTGTTTACATAACCGCTGGAACTCTTTACCTACTCGTAGTTTCTGGTGATCCCTGGTTATGTTCCTTTGTATAAAGCCTTTTGCCAAGGGGGAATTCTGTGAGGGTTCTAGACTGGGGTGTATCAATAATGGCTGGAGTAGTTAAAGTGTCTTCCTGCAAAGGGTTTTGAAAATAATCATTTAAAATTAAGTAACTTTCATAGTGAATCTTTTGATGTTTGTGAACTGGTTTATGTTGTGCAAAAAAATTTATGGACCGGGGGTGCCAGCAGATCGCTCGACAGATTTATGAGGTTGGGAACCCCTCCCAGAGGTTGGGGACCCCTCACTTAGGGCACTTTTCCACCGCACCAGGTACCATACTTTCAGTACTTTTGGTACTTTCGGTATTTCCATAAAGTACCAAAAGTATGGTACTTCTTTTGTGTCGGTTTTCCACTGGTGTAAAAACTGGTACCGATATGTGTTGGTTTTCCTGTCGGCGCCACTCCTGTTATTATGATCCTTTACTTTCCTGTAGTCCTGCTTAAGTTTTTTTATTTTCAAGTGGCATTGTTTGGTGTTTTGCGTGTGCCCCATTTCTTCCAAGCGGCTTGCTATTACGGCAAATACTTTTTTATTTCGAGTCATGTCATCCAAATCCCGCTGGATGTGCTCATCTGACCATATGGCGATTAAAGCCTGTGTTTCCTTGTTTGTCCATCCTTCCATTTTACTTTTTTTATATTTTTGTTTCTACTGCTTTTTATTTTGTTTCTCACTGTTCACTGTGTGTTTCAAAAGATGGCGGTTGTATTTTGTGTGTCAGCGGCAGGCTATTTGCATAACCAATCGACAGCAAATACGTTTGCAAGTCCCACCCCAAAGTACCAAAGAAATACCCCAGCTGGTTTGGCACTTTCGGTACTGAAACTTTCGGTACTGTTACTCGACCGGAAGTCAATGGAAAAGCGAAAGTACCGAAAGTACCATACTTTGTGCAGTGGAAAAGCACCCTTAGTTGATTGTTTTTCATGGCACCTTAATGGCAGTTTGTGGCGAACTGGCTAGCACTGTTGCATCACACCTTGAGGGTTGGGGGTTTGTGTCTTACCTCTACTATCTGTGTGGAGTTTGCTTGTTTGCTTGGAGTTTGCTTGTTCTTCATAGTGTACTGCTACTGTCTGCCCTGTTCTGCATGGGAAGGTGAATGGATTAATAGTGGTTGCCAGTGACCTTCCTGTCTGTAAAAGCCACAGCCCATCTTCTTTGTTATCCATTGCCAGAATAGTAAGTGGTCTGTGGCTGACTGAAAGACTCTTTATCCAGGCCACCACTAAGGTTCACTTATGCCTAAAACGCAAAGCTGCAAATGGTACAATTCCACCTTCGCATGTCACTTTCCTCACTCTATGTTCTGCACATACCATGTACCTGTAGTGATCCTTTCTTTGCAGCTTCCTTTCCCAAAATATCCAGAAGACTTTGATCTAATTGCATCATAAACAAGAATTACATGCTATAAGTATTCCCTAGCTCTTCCTGTGTAGTATGCTATTGCCCTCCAAACCCCAGAGCCCCATCAACCAGCACTATATCGACATGTTCTGGTGTGTTTATCTATAAGGCTTTCTTGGTTCATAATGTTTTCTTGCTGCCTTTTATGTGGTCTGAAATTGTGTTTCCCCATTGTTACCAATGTAGTTCAAGTACAGCTATGACACATAAAGAAAATCATTTAATTAACATGCTCAGTCAGTTTTTTGGGTGCTTCCACCTTTGTCGGTGAGCTACTTCAGTTCTGGTCGAGGACATACAAGGAAAAATCTCCACTGGGGATTCTGTTGGGAGGCTCTGTAGGTCATGGAAGATCCAAGCACTAGAAGTAATTGTCACTTGTAATTAACTGTTCTTGTTGATGTTTTCAATTGTGAGTTTTTTCAGGCCTGCTGCTTTTATATCACCCTCAGTCAGGTGACGCCGTTCAATTTGTAGAATTAAGTCTCTTTGCTTTTGTTCTAGCATGAGAAATATGTGTATCATATGTGCTTAATATGGCTATTTTACCATCATCTTGAAATATCTATGGAACTGTCACTCCATGAGATTTTTTGTGCCGTAGCTGACTGGTTGATGACATATGAATAATGGCCTGCACATCTGTTTTGTGACATGGTGGAGCCTTAACACCAGCTTAAATGGAGCCATTTTCGGCCTGATATCAATACTAGGCTCACTGATTGTCGCATCCCTAATTTGCTTTTTTAAAAAAAAACATAAAAACTGGCTTTAAATCGAAAATATTTTTAAATTTTGTGAATGCATGAATGCTTTTTTTTAAATAATAAATAATGTGTTTTTATGATTCAGTCATATATAAATTTTAAGACGATGTTTTATGGGGGTTGAGCCTGGAACCAGATTTGAATCCTATTTTGCATGTTTTATTTTCCCTCCGTTTGAAAACTGCTATCTGCTATCTATTCAGATTTCAGTGGGGAAATTGCTTCTTCACAGTAGTTCTTTGGATAGCGATATTGGAATATGCAGGCAAAAAAACACTGCCTGCTTTTCTCTGCCAGTGCGACGTCAGGGGGAATCTGCATCTGATGGTCCCGCTTGGTGACCATCCTTGTCACAGTTATTCTTCCAGGGAGACAACAACATTGCGGTGCTAAGGGACTTGGAGTACATCTACAGTGGATTAGAATGTGCTCCCCATAATGACTGTCCGTCCTTCTATTTTTCATAGATTGTCTCTTTATTGCACACCTACTGTGAAGAATGAGGCAGCTCTCTTCAGCTCCGGCTAAAATGTTAATGTCTTCTGATAAAGTCACTTGGCAAGAAGTGTCCTTTTTTGTCAGAATTCAAAAGCCAGTACAGCCAGGACCCCATTTCTACTTTTATAAAGATGAAAAATGGAAATGATAAGCAAACTGAAAGCCTGAAAGGAAACCTGTCCATTTGGGTAGGCAGATTTTCCATGATTAAAAACATAGAACTCCGTCCTATTTAGACAAAATCAGGGCAGGATTTGGTGTAATTTACCCCACTTCACATATGTGTATAATTATATTATTGCTAACAAATAGTTTCAATAATTGTGGCATATCTTGAAATGAAATTATACTACATTTTAGGTCGACTGTTCATCCAGTTTAACTTAAGCAGGCCTCAGTTCTGTTTGTACGCTAAATTAATAGATGGTAACTGGTAAATTTTTATTTTAAATGCTGTTTGGTTGGTGGCTGTAGCGTGTCCATAACTGTACTCCACGACACTTGTTTATCTTTCATGGGGAAAGAGTCAGGTGACCAGGATTTTAATTTTAATCATGATTAGGTCTGTTTGTCCCTTATTCCCACAAACTGTGTAAACTGACATGTTGGTTTTTGCTTTGGCCCCTGAGAAAATCTTATTACATTATAGATGCCAGGACCTTTGCTTGTGTGTTATTTTGGTCCCTGCTTTTCGTTTGTTTTCCTGTCTGCTGAAGCAGCTTCTTTATTTTTGCGTTTCCTTTTGAGTGCTGTTTAACCTGTCCTTGTCCAGCACAATCTTGTCAATGAATGATGCCTCAGCGCTTTCTGCCTCACACCAGCAGCAGAGCAGGTCTGAAATCCAGCGCTGGCTCCCAGTGTGAGGCATTCGCATGGGTTTTCCTGTCTTCTCTTTTGGCTAACATCTCTGTCAGCAATCTTAGCCCGTTACAGGCACAAGTACCCACATCTCACCCAGCAATCAGTTCTGCCACAAAAGCACCATCAGTGTTTATAATTCAACTGTACTGCTATCATAAAATCGGTAAATGCAAAACAGCACACATTGACATTTGTCAGCATCAGTGTAGATGACGAACTTACTCTAGAACCCTGTGACCCAATCCTGCGGACTAAAGTCCAGAGGATGTGCTCTCCCTCTCCCTGTGGAACACTGTGAACCTGCTTTAACCAGGCTGTGATCATCTCTCACCCACACTGCAGTCTCCTGGCTGGACATCTGATATGCATCACCTTACCCTTCCACCTTTTGAGAACAGTGCTTTGGATTCCTCACATCTCACCCTTTCCTACCTCCCTTCTTTGGCTGCGGTTTTGAATCTTAATGTGCTCCATTTGCACAGAGCATGCATACTACGGCCAAAGCAGGATTTCTACACTGGGTGATGGTATGTACTCACAGATGGTTAATTTCTGTATATCAGACACATGTGTGATTCTATGTACCTTCCATGTTGAAGCTCACACAGAAGACATCCTTACAGCTGTTCCACGTTTGTGACGTGTTCTGTGAATTAGACCCCAATCAAAGCAGAAGTCATACTCATGAAGGGACATGAAAGAGGAATGCGGAGTGAACCTCTCTCACCCCCATGCCTGCAGGGGGCTTTAAACTGTCCCCTTCCAGAAGGCTTTGGCTCTGCCCCTGGCCACAGATACCCCAGAGGAACAGGATTTCCTGACTTTACCTCCGAAACATCTTTGAAGTTAATCTGAAGATTCTCATGAAGCGTGCGGCTCGTGTAGCCTGTCTCCACCCTGCCTCATCTCCGTTCACCTCGTGAAGCAGCCATGAAAAGTAGTCCACTTCCCTTTATGGCCATTCACAGTGGCTCACAATATCTCCCTCTGACGATCAACTTCATTACTCACAACATTTTCAATTTTTCTTCTATAATTTTTTTCTCTTCTAAATGTGTTTGATATGTATCTCGATATAGTCAGTCAAGTCAGGCCTCATGCACACTTTATATTTTGATTATTTTTGATTACTTTTGCAGTCTCTTTACTGACCCCTAGTACATGGTGTGGTACCTAGTGTGAAATATTTAACTATTTCACACTCACTGTTGTTGTTATGTTGCAAGGGACAATGCAAATGAATATTTTTGAGCATCTATAAAGAAACCATAGAAATGTATACATGAAATGAAAAACGTAGTGTTTAGGTACTTTGTATAGCTTTTGACCATAGCATTGTTACAGATTAACAAGGTTACTCACAAGTAAAACAAATCAGATTTCATTCATTTTATATGTGTAATGTTCCAGTTTTAATTGGAGTAACAATTCAAAACATTAGGCTTGTCTAGAACAGGAAACATCCACTGTGGACAGTTCAGTGATATATTGTACAGGAGCAGGCCACCTAGATTTGTCAGTTGTCTTGTATAAAGTACGACAATCAAGACTTTTAAACGATTGTTTTGAGCATATATGGTTTTTAGTATGGTGACATACAGAGTGCGAATTACCCCTCCATAATTGGGGGGTACTGCCACAGTGGCAACTGGCCCATAGGGGGCGCTGGGGCGCCGCCCTCCCAGATGTGGGGGGAATATTTATATATATATATATATATATATATATATATATATAAATAATATGTTTAACATATAATCTAATATATGTTTAACAAAACAGTATCTGGGCTATCAGATGAAGCTTCTAAAAATGTCCATAAATATGAAAT
>JAODJU010000030.1:281761-293840 GCA_026776725.1 Gnathonemus echidnorhynchus | reverse complement strand
TGTCTCTTTGGGGGGGTCTGGGTCTTGATCGGGGGGTACAGTACCCCCCAGTACCCCCCGTAATTCGAACCATGGTGACATAACAGAGAAGTTGGGTTAGGCAAAGTTAGTCTGATTCTGAATTCTTATTTTTGATTAAGAACATAACTGTCAGTGAGAGTGAACCTATTGCCTGACATGTCCATCTTGGGGTTGGATGGTCGCCCTGTGCCACACCAATATCCTCTAGGCACGCTGGTACAGTATGAGTGTGTATGCCCTGTGATGGACTGGCATCCCATCCATGGTGCATCCCGGCCTTGTGCCCTATGATATGCTCCAGGCACCCTGGCATCCCTGACCAGGATCAGCACTTAGAAGATGGATTGGTGTTTGTTCTTCAGTGTTTTTTTAAAGTTTGTTTTTGGCACCCCACATTGACGTCGTGAGCAGAGGTCATCCCTTTCCAAACTTCTGAGTTGTTGTTCCTTTAATTACTGATGGAGACAGACCTGGGGATCAGGTTACAAGGGGAACATCTGGCAGCATGCATGCGTCTGTCAATTACCAGACCACCTCCATCTGAATCTCCCGGTAGGAGAGCCCTTGATAGTTTCTTTACAAAACCGCAAAGATAAAGTTTTCTGGGCTGGCTAGAAACTTCGGCACTGATCACACATGCCATTGCTGTGAGCGAATGTACTGTACAAACATGAATAAAATGTTTTTCTTTAAATGGTCTCATAGGCTTTCACTATTTTTTGTTTGCAATCAGCCACCCAACCTCCCTGGGTCCATAACGCCTCTGCCCTCACCCTAGTGAGTTGTCTAAGCCAGTATCAAGTAAGGACCTTGGTACTGGAATACAAGGTTGCCAAGGGAACAGGGCTTCATCAGATCCTTCACTGCTATGAGTACGTCACGATCCTTAACGGGACTTCTGGCTGTGCCCTGCAAGGCTGCCAATCAGGCCCGTTGGTTCCTGGCCTTGGGCCCGGTACGGCAGAACAAGGTGCGAAATGGGCATTGAAGGCTACCTTACTCCTAAGGTCCTGAATGCATCCTAAGCACATTCACAGTGCATTAGGCCTGCTACACTGCGCTCAGTGGCTGTTTTGTCGACAGCTGGTCTATACTTGTATACCTTAATATTTAATCCAGTTCTCTATGAGGAGTATTAGAAGACTATTCATTTCCTTCCTAAAATTTGTACACTATGTTTCTTATGTGTTGAATGGTTCTGTTGTGCAGGGTTGTCCTTTGTATACCGGACATCACACACCACCTACTTGTACCCGCTAACTAAGTGTAGTCATTCCTTTATACAGACATTTTTAATACCTAGTCTAAAAAGGTGAATGACATATGAGGGAATATGGAACATCTGAAGTCTTTAATGAATTTTCTTTTTGCATTCAGAATTATCTATTGCAATGATAATGCTGAAAAAAAATCTCACATTTGAATAAAGGGCTGCCATAAAATGGACTGTGAGAGATTTATTATGAGGATAGACTTGCTAGAAAAGTCATTTACCGCTGATGAAGTTTGAATTGTTTTCAGCTGTACTGTTCCCTCAGTGTGGAACACCTTATCGCACCTCGGAAGTGGTCACGTAGCGATTGCTGAGACTGTGGGTGAGATTTCTAAGCGAAAATTGTGAAAAAAGAAATTAAATAGAATGAGCGCAGGGGAAAAAAAAAGTCTGAAGATATTTATGTACTCTTGAGCACTAAGAATCAAGACAGCTGGGTTTTCATTGATTAAAGAAGAGGGGCGCGCTTTAACAATCAGCCAGGATGCTTAGCATAAGTGCCCCCAGTCGACAGAAGCTTTGGAGCAGGCTGAGCCGTGTACTGCCTCAGATCAGGGTCCTATTGTTCTGTGTGTAGGACAATGCAGTGACAGAAACCAAAATCTGCAGTTCAGAAAGAAAGCCAACAAATTATTATTTAGAAATGTGCAGCCAGGTAATTGGGATACGTCCACAGTTAATGGGATCGTCGCAGTCCGTTCCTCACCTTCCCTTCTTCACTGCGCTCTTTGTTAAACACCCATTTCGCACAGAACAGGGAATATCCCTGCTTCCCATAAACAATGTGTATGTGAAAACAACATGAAAATATCATGAAGATTAACTACAGTTTATATAATTTTTGTATTTCTGTTTAAATGGAAATCAGTAATTGCTTTTTTGCATGATTTCTAAGAAAGCCAATTTAGTGTAATTTAGTTTGTTGAGCCTGAAATGGAGAGAAAATCATCCTGCTGAACTTTTAGTTGTCCTATGAATTATAATTAAAATTACTGGCATTAATAGATGGACCTTGCAGTTTATGCTTATATTTCATGTGCCCTGCATAAACACACACACACACACCCACACACACACAGAGCCATGGAGCCTCTTTGTCTTTCTCACATGTCCTTGATGCTAGAAAAGCTTCACTGCCCAAAACAGTAAATGGCCTCTTTTTATATCCTTCTGTGTTTCTTTCTTCTCTTTAGTCGTGAGGAGAATATGGAGATAAATTTGGCCTGTCAAGCAAGAGTGGGCTAACCTATTCCTTTTCATTTATTCGGTTCCTCAGCCATTTATAAACTGTAGCAGTTTATTTATTATCATTGTTGTAATTTTTTTCCTGCGGTATGTCGTCTCTCACTCGCTCTCTGACTCTGTGTCAGCTGCGTTATAATATTCCATATTTTCTTGTACGTTCTTTTAGCCTTTGTAAAGGAATACCAGATATGCTGTGACAAGGAGACCTAAATGCACATGTCCTGCTTAGAGATACAACCTTCCAGACCCGTGCAGAGGCTCACCAATCCATTTTCCTTTAGAAACCATATTTTAAGCACACGGGGCACAAATTTTGCTTATGCTTTATAACAGGTTAATAGTGTATTGGTCCCCGATGTGCAAATAACAGTCAGGCCACCTGGTACTCATGCATGAACACAGTGATACAGGAACACTGTAAGACTAAGGACAACCAAACCCTCCTTGTTCAAACATCCTCAAAGCGCTTGATGGCCAGGTTTGGTTCAGCTTGGTTTGGTTTGGTGTGGCGTCACTATAAGGACTGATTAGTCAAGTTGACAGCTGTGTGATGAGGGGACGGCTTCAGATGCTCACTGAAACGGAGACCTGGTTAGCGGAAGCTGCCTGCTGCCCTTAGGGCTGGGCTTCCCTTGTACATCCCCTCCTGGTTCGCACCGCAACCGCAGTTTACGTGAACTTGATTCAGCACACGAATGTCAACATTTTATTTAGTTAACAAAAAAATCATTTTGTACCGACACATTCGTTTTGTGCTTTTATTATCGCATGCATGCCTGGAAAATGTTTTACAGCATATGTGACAGAAATTTAAATGAAAAGATAGGAACTTTAGTCAGTTTTGCCTGTAACATTTGATAACTTTTCCTTTCAGTTATCTTACTGTGTGCATCAGAAGCTGAAGGAGGCAGGTTGGGGCGATATCTGGGCTGAGCCGCGCCGGAGCCCTGAAACAGGAGATAATGCCGCCTGACATTCTCCGCGCTGGACTTACTTACATCTAATGAGAGGGAGACACCGGCTCGCTTCCATTCCGCTTCATGCTCTTCCTCGCAGAAGAGCTACAAACATCTTCAATATTTTGAGAGTTAATTGCTGATTGCCGAGATACATACATACATAGTAATAAGGAGCTGGCTTTCCTTTTGTTTTCTAAAATGTCACAAAATATTACATTAACATTTTTTTGAAGAGCAGTGGTTTAGCGGGGCTGTTGTAATCCAAAACAACTTTTTAATTTGAATAGCCGTGTGTGATATATGACATTCCATTAACCTTATTTACTCTGTAGTCATTAGCACCCCAAAGTAAAGATGCCTTAAAATTACCGTCATTGAAAAATTCTCCTTATAAAGTGGTACTTTTTTTATATTGGTGTATGATAAAACCATTATCATATGGTACATAACGGTTACCCAAACAATGCACTTATACCTCCTTTAAAGTTTCAGCACTGGCAGTGTAAATATTGAGTTATATACATTCTGAAATAAGTTGGATCCCATCCGTCCATCCATTTCCTGTAACTGCTTGTCCAATTTAGGGTTGCATGGGCCCAGAGCCTATCCCAGAAACTACAGGCACAAGGAAGGGAACAACCCAGGATGGGGTGCCAACCCATAACAGGGCACACTCACACTTCAGTCACACACACACACACACACCTATGGGCAAATTGGCAAGTACAGGTTTCCTCTGTTTGTGGACTATAGGGGGACACACAAGGAGAACATGCAAACTCCACACACATGGAGTCAGAGCAGAGACTCAAACCCTCGTCCGAGTTGTGTGAGGCAACAGCGCTACCCACTGCACCACTGTGCCACCCTATTCAGTTAGATTGTTAGATGATCATAATATATGTTTAATATTTTAATGTATGCTATTCATTGAATTTAAACAATTTTTTTTTGGCTGCATGCCAGCTTGGTAGTAACATCTGTATAGATCTTTTTTTCCTCGAGAAGGAGCTCAGCTACCAGGCTTTATCCATCCAGTGTGTACAATTCATTGTACTGCTCAGTATATCAGTGTAATTTATGAATATAAAGTGGAAATATAACATATGTCTTTAATAGGCATATATATCTAGATTAAGAGAAAAAGTTATTTCAGTACCTTAAAAATAAACAAACACATCATACAGTATGACATGGGGGTGACAAAACATAGCGGTCCTGAGAAATGACATCTCTGAAGAGGTTTTCTGTTGTGCATAATTCTGAGCTTATTCAGATGGGTTTGAACTCTCAATAGGAAAACTCATATTGCAACATTTTATCACTGGGGTCAATTTTTTCATTTTTTATTATGGTGTACATGTTGATACAAATTTCTGCTTTCAGATTTGCTGTTATATAATAAGTCATGCTAATAAATATGTCTGTGACAGTTTAGAACAGGGCTCTTCAAATCTGGACCTCGTTTCCAAATCCAGGCCTTGTTTTCAGTTCTCCCAGGTAGTCAGTATAATAATTACTCATTCTGATTGGTCAGAGGCTTCACACCTGGCTCACATGTAAAGGAAGGCTGGAAAACCAGCAGTGCTCGGACCTCGAGGACCATGATTTGAATAACCCTAGTTTAGATGGTGAAAGAATTTCCTTTCTTCCATCTACAAGTCTTCACTGCACTTTAACAATACTACAGAGAGTCAGTGCGGTTGATCTGGACAGGAAGCAGATTGCCAACACAGCAGTGATGGTGTTTGTAGTCCTTGGGGCTTAAGTTGTAGGCAACACAAACCCCTTCCTTTGTTTGAATGATATAAAGATCCAGTAAATGAAAATGACTGCAACAAACCTCTATTGCACCATAGCGTTGTGCATGTATACAGCTCCAGTGATGGGGTAATTTGTTTCTTAGCAATCCTGATGCCATAAACACAGTTTTGAGGCAGACGTGTCATTTTTCATCTTGGGCAAACAGATGCAGTTTGGAAAAATGGCAAGAATTTGTAACGCTTTACCAGTCTGTGTTATTTAAACAGCCTTTGTTTATTTTTCCTGATTTGCTTGAAATGTATTCACAGCCATATTGCTTTATTGAAATGTCATATTTTGTTTTTCTGTCACATTTTGATGCGAGGAAACCACAGATTGAGACATGAGAAATCCATCCTTCAACTTTTAAATGCTTATCCTGGTTAGAGCCGTGGGGGGGCCAAGAGCCTATCCCAGACAGCGTAGGGCACAAGGCTCAGGTACACTGCAGACACAGTGCCACTGGAGGGCACACACTCATGTGACATGCAAACTCCACACACAGGAGGTAGCATTCAAACCCCCATCAACAGAGGTGTGAAGGAACAGTGGTACCACAGAATCGATATACCACCAGCTAAGCCGAATGTCTACATGGAACTGTCATTTAGTAAATACATTTGATTTCAAGGAAGAGAGCATCCAAAAAGGCAATGGGCCCAACATATATTAGCAGTCTGAGGTTCTGTTTCCATCCCTGATGCTCGTGTTGATGTTAACAGAGGGCACATATTTTTTTTTCTGCAGTAGTATCATCTTCTAGAAGCCTGGCATGAGACAGCAGGCCCTTTCAGCAAAAACAGAGGAAGGCATTGGCTGAATGAGACCTGGTGGTAATGGGCGACATTTGCCAGCGTCGATCAGCTGTCGTGCTGTAAGGAAAAACCCGAGAATTATCATGGATCCATACCAAGATAATGAAGGCTCTGATGGTTCCTCGCTGGCTAACCTTTAAGTGGCCATGTCTGTAACCTTCCCGTCAATATGCCAGCTTAAGCGAGTCCCTGTGGTGTGTTTGGACCAGTAATACAACAACATAATATAACCCTAAAGCTTTTTGAACATATCGAAAATGAGAAGTAATGAGGCTCTCAAAACTGTCATTCCAATTTGTTACACATTTATTTCTTTTTAGGAATATTCCCTTTTAACCAGAGCCAGACCAATCATTCATTTTGAGTCTGATGCTGAACATGATATCTGAGAGGCCTGTCTGACAGATACCGATTAAACAACTGACACATTTAATATGTCAGCCATTAAAATTGAGAGAGAAATTGAGTTTTTTTCTTGTAGAGTTCTGTAGAACATTGTTACGATGCAACGAAGAAAAATGCAATGGAACAAATTAACTGTTTAGTACAATAATTATGTATTTATTATGTTTTCATAGCTCATGTCTTCAGATTCAGTGCAATTCAGATATGTGTGAAACACTTCAAACTAAAAAATATATTCAGTTTTTATGTCATTCTGAAACACCTTATCTAAACCTATTGCACGTAGTGGTGTACTCAAAATAAGTTGTCCTGCCATGGTTACTTTGATTAAAGATAAAGTTAATACTGTTAATACTGTCCTCGTGCCTATGACTGCTGTTTTTTGTTGCATCACATGGTTAGCTGGGTAAGCGTTGAGCATCTGTGGGATGCGATGGACCAAAAAGTCCAGTCCATGGCTATGTAGCCCTGTCTGTAGAACAGATCCATGCACTGTGTGTCGTGACACATTACTTCCATAACCATCATCAAAATTATCTACCATTTGTGCCATAGTAGCTATTTTGTTAGGTCAAACCCCACAGGGTTGCCTCAGTTGACTTCTCACATTGACAGGTTTTAGCCACCCAACTCCCTGTCAGTGGTTCATGGATTTTCCCTCCCCAGACCGCTCTCAAGACATCCTCACCATGGCTGACCATCAGCACCCCATAAGCCTTTCCATTTTGGCGATGCTCTGACCCAGTCAGTCATACTCCAAACGTGGAGTATAAGTATTGAATGTTAGCTTATCATCTAATGTATCTCAGACCTTTTTTTTAATATATCTATACAAGACAGTCAAAGTTATTTAAGTTGCATGGGATGGGCATAATGTTTTGGCTCATCGGTGTGTGTGTGTGTGTGTGTATGTGTACAGATTCAACAAATACTGCCCAAATAATCGTAAAATATTATATGTTAAGTAAATGTCTGGCTACAATATGTGCATATCATATATGCTGAATATTGATATGTCTGAATCTCAATAGCTATTTGACATCGACTCCAATAACCTACAGTCTCAAATAATACAGAAAATGTTGAAAACATTCTTGCTAGTCTACTGTTTGTAGTGGCAACTGTCGTTTTATGAATGTAAAAAAAGACTCTGAAACGATTAATATCTAATAAGCATTTTCAACAAATAGTCTTTTTAATTTATTTTATACAGGATATGTCTATGGTACAAAGCTTTCATTTATTAAGTTCTAAGGAACAATATGTCAAAAATAGCATAGACACATATATTTGCATAAAATGCTAAATTAATCAACCATGTGCTGTTGCTTGATAAAGCTCAATGTGTCTAACTATGTTATGGACAAATTATCAACAAACAGCCAACAACATATTAATGTCAACACAACAACTTGCACAAAAAATAGTATGACTTTCAATTGTGAATGCATGGAGAATATAGTACACTTATAACAGTACGAAAATAACACTGTAACTTGAAAACTTAAAATGTTCCCTTGTGCAGACAAACACCATAGGGTCTTAGCTGTTGACCTAATAACTGTTAAACTCTTAGTGTTTAGCATAAATCAAGTTACAATCAAGTGGTAGCCAATCGTCTTTCAGAGACTGCTCTCTGCTTTTCATGTGTTTTCATACATGAAGCGTGTATATTCTCAGTGTAATATGGTTTATTGTCTTTGTTTTGCATTGATTAGTCAGGTCTTACTACGAGAGGCAGCAGCACAATGAATCCCTCAGAAACAAAACAGGGTTACTGGGACAAAACGACCAGTGTGTTAGAGAAACACCATTTCCGGGCAGAGATTAATGACTCAGGGAAACAAACAGCTGCATGTCATTTTTAATTTGGAATTACTTTTTCTACAGTAACTGATATTAAATACGTGCAGCTTACATGAGCTCTGCTGGTGGATGATCGCACTTAAGTGGTCTCCCAAGTGCAGGAAATGTACAGGCGTCGTCTTTTCCCTCTGAAAGCTTGAAAAGGCTTTCTAAGCGCCCATAACAGCCTGCCGAAGCTGGTCCTCCCTAAACGCTGCCTGCAAACGAGCGTGCGCCATTTGAGTGTCTCGGTAGCCGAGCGGACGGTCGTCCTCCTAACGAGGGGGAAACTTGGCGGCTGCCCTTTGAAGAGTGTCCTATCTGTGTGAAACGCCGCTGCCCCCCTCCCCCGCTGGGCCCGCTGCTTCCTGCGGCGATAAAGGCTTCCCGGCCCAACAGATTTGCGTGCTCCCCGAGTGGAAGATTTTGCTTAAGAAAATTGATACGTCGAGCGATGTATTCGCATCTCTAGCGTTTAACACGTTTAACGAGGATTAGAACACATTTGGAAGGATTTGCCCTTTCTGTGTTTTTAAAATTGCAATTTTTCCTCGGTACCGTTTGACTTTGTTATATATATTTATTGCTCTATTGCTTAACTCCGCTTAAGTAATTGCGCTATGTTTGGATACAGCCTGCCAGAGCGACTCCAAAAAAATGATGCGATGCCAAGCCTTTGAACAGCTCTCTGAAGAGGCTTTTTTTCCTTCCCTTTCATAGCTGGCAGAGCATTGACAGTGGCTGCACTATGTGTAATTCCCCAGATTGAAAAGCTGTTTCACAATGAGAGATTTCCTCCACGAAACCACATTGCCTCTGTGGCGGCATCTGCAGATGGCCTTTTCTTCACGGGCTCAATCCTTAGACCGAATGTGCTTTACTCTTTATAATTGAGGCCCAACTCGAAATGTGGAGCTGCCCGATTAACCTACAGCTAGGGAGGTTCCCCAGGGGAGGCGGGCCCGGCCCGGCCCGGTCTGGTCCAGCCCCGCAGGCTCATCCTTTCTGTGTCGGCGAGCCCAGTTAGGTTTGGAATCCTCACTCAGCATGGCCTGTCAGGACTGGACCCTTCTCGCCCGTTCGCACACATCAGGGTGGGAACGCCTGAGTATGTCCTCCTCGTCATCGACAACACCCAAGTGAAAAAGTATTCCAGTAGCTCATGGGAGCCCTACTTTCTGCTTGGCCGTTGGCAGCAGTTCGGTTAGATCGTTCTGCTTATTTGTTTCTCTTTCTCTCCCTTTCACTCCCTCCGTTCCTAAACTCATTACAGAGCAATCAGACCCAAGAGCTGAAGTGTGGATCCAGTGGGAGCAATAACTGTAAATAAGCCGGGCTGCAGGCTGCCCGATAACATGCTACCAAGATAATGACGGGCCTCCGTAGCAGGTCCCGTTGACCTTCTCATTGCACCGGGCCCACCAAGGTCCCTTTCAGCTCCCTCTGTTTTCATCTGCAAGCTCTCTGCAGGAAGGGCTCTGATCTGTGATACCGCAGGTGGGAGACGGCAGCTGAAATAAAACGCCCGCGCTGATATTCCACTGCCTCCTCTTGTCCTTCACTGTCCTCGCGGTTCACCTATAAACAGACACCACGCCATTGGAACACGCCAGTATTTGCTTACCTGCTCTTACCCAGCCTGTAAATCCATTTTAGAAATGGAGGGAGGGGTAACAAAGCCAACCAGTAATGTAACTGCATTACCTTGGGCATTACCTCGTCTATAAGTGTTTGATAAGAACACAGGGTGCCTTTATAAGGTCTTGTTAAATGGCTGCAAGTAGCTAGACATTCTGTACCACTGCCGAGCTGACAGGGCTGATGGGGTTTAGCTAATTACATTATGAAGGCCTTGCCGTGACCTATAACTGACTACTAAAGCTTAAGGCTTTATTTGTAAAAGGCTGTAATGAAAGGGCTTCGCAAATATGTAAACTTAGTAATTTGTAACTTTCTAGATTGCGGTTGCCTACTGTGTCATGCTGGTACCCTTGAGATCTGTCGTTCAGCACATCCTCTTTTGGGAGGAGAGCCAGGTAAACGTGAGGCTAGAAGGGAAGACGGTTTATTAATAAAAATTCATTTTGCTTTGCCATCTTTCTTCTTTTCCATCTTTATCTTTTCTTTTTATATTTCATGGTAAGTGGGGATGTGTTTTATTTATATTTTTGCACTCACTGCCATCTTCAGGACAGTACTTGAATTTGAGCTAGTGGCCACATCGTGAAGCTACTTCCCTGTGGCTTTAGCTGTGTGTCTTTTTTTTAGCACATAATTCTTTTAGCTCTGATTGGGTTTGTGAGGCATGTATTAGTGCGTTTTGCAGTTTAGGGACAGACACTATTACAGGGCGATGCTGGCTTGGGTCGTAAATAATGGCGCTGAAGCTGATGGGCCTCATTGACAGCTCGCCTCGATACGCCAGAGAGCCGCAAGGACAGGCTTTTGCCGAAGGTCTTAACTGAGACGCCACTCCTTAGGTTTAAATCAATTCCATCTTGAGGTGAATCTTTATCAGCTGTCCTGGAATTTTCAGTCTGGGCGCGGCTGACGTGTTTTCCAATAATGAAATGGAGCAGATGTATTTAGGAGGTACCCACTCAGGCCAGTCCCCTTTCATTTACAAAGCCGTTGGTAACTGGGCTGGGGATTTAGGAGCACCTGACAAACCAAGGGATGCCCTTGTCTGTTGTCTTTTTTTTTTTAACCTGTCTTCAAAGGATTTAGTCAGAGTGCAAAACACTTCCTGTCAGGAATGCTTGCTGCCCATCTATCCCCATATTAATATTTATGTTTTTTTTTTTTCTTGCTAAGACTTACTGTTAACATCGGCAAGTGACACATACTCTAGTGACAATGTATATCACGTCAACCATCTGGGCAGTCATTAAATAATTGAAAGGATTTATTATTTTAGCTCACGCTCAGGATGTCAGGCTGCAGTGTGATTAAGTGAGGCACATTCATCGATCCTTTACTTGGGGTGAGGCAAAAGAAAATTTCCATACGTCTTCCATATTTCCCATTCTGCTACAAAAATCTTTTCGAAGATTTCATTTTCTGTCATGCGAGTACACAATACAGATGGGACCAGTCGCTTCCCCAGTATGTAGAAGTAATATTATTTAAATCAAGAATGTTATATTATTGTAATAACTTTGGCTATACATGCTTTGAAATGGAGCAGTATGTTTTATTAATACTTAGAATAGCTTAGATTAATACATTTTGGGAAAATAGGAGGAGGTGTGAGAAACCTATGTCCCGTGAAGCGCGGATAATGACAGACGGGCGGCTGGGAGATGTGTAGATGTGTGGGCTGAAGCCCAGAGCCCCACAGGCGGCCTGCTCAGCGCCGTGTGACACTGGGGTCCATCTGCGCTCGGGCTGCCCATTGTGCTGCCTGAGCCCTGTGACTGCACACGCTTGTACTCCCATAATGGGATTAGATAGAACATGCGCATGTAAGAATGACCCACTGCACTCTGCGCCAACACGGGATGTCGGGGCTGCGGGGGGCGGGAACGGCCGTAAAAATCCCCCAAAAACCCTCTTCCTCTGCCTTTACACTCACATGACTTTGCTATACTTTTATAATCTCCAGTATTATTTATTGATAGTTTATTTTGAATTCTCCTGTTTAAAAGATCCATCTATCCATCCATTTTACAACCGCCTGTCCTGATCGGGGCTGGAGGGGAGGGGAGTGGAGT
>JAODJU010000030.1:247211-275156 GCA_026776725.1 Gnathonemus echidnorhynchus | reverse complement strand
ATGTGCTTAGATGTGTTTAGTACAGTATATGCTCTTCTTGTTTTATCCAGTTCATTTTGTGTTTAGATGCTAAAAAAACATATTTAGGTGTCATTTTTTGGGACTGGGAACCAATTAATTGGTTTTCCATTATTTCTTATGGGGAAAATTCGATCAGAACTTTTTAGGATTCGATCTGGAGTTCTGAATGGATTAAGTTAGAGTTCTGAGGTACCACTGTAATTTCATAGGATATTTTTTTCGATCTGGGAACGCTCAAATTTTTGGTAATTAATTAATGGTAATGGCTCCTTTGCTTTTATGCCATTTCAGCTTATGAAAGGTTTCATAGGAACGCCCTACTTTCGGATAGTGGGAGATACTTGTATTGCAAAGAATTACAGAATATAAACAGCCACCATGTCTTTGTTAGGAAAATACATTGCATCAGTCTCGTTTTTGCTCCACAATGGTGCACCATGGGAGTACAAACCAAGTGGACCTATATACAGTTACAACACAACATGAAACACAAATTAAATCGAACACTGCTGGCCAATGTCACAGTGGAAATACAGCTGGGGTGCCTTAATAAAATAATACAGGCAAACTCATGTCGTCTCAAAGTTTTACAACCAACAGTGTATTACCAGTATAACTGCCATCTATGCATTGCCCATGACCTTTCGTCCAGTTCAGCTCATACACTTACACTTTTTTCTCTTTGATAATAACAGTAACACCCAAGCCAGGGGATCGAGGGGTTGACAGACTAATGAAAACACCTAACAATATATTAACATCCAGGACCTAACAGGGGGTAGGGCGACTCTTTTCCTTCAGAACAGCTTCACTTCAGTCCTTCTTGGAAGCAAATCCTGAACTGTGCGTACTATTCATGCATTGGGCCATTCATTAAGATGAAATCCCGACCAGTTCTTTGAAGGATAGAGGAAAAATCTATTTTACATTCTGCCCTCCAGAACCAACCATGTAGGTTCAGTGATGATTAGATTTGGTGATTGGGCAGGCTGTGCACGGTGTTTGACTTCATCTGGGTGATCATGAAACCACTCTTTAATTTGTGTGGCAGTATTTATGGGGGGATTATCATCTTGGAATATTATAATATCACAAGCAAACTCTGTTTGTATCTCAGGGTACACCTGCTCCTGGAAAATCGCCTCTCATTGTAGGACCATGCAGGGCAGTCGTTGGGCCTAATGACTCCCACAAGATGGCTGCGTTGACCATCAGACATTGTGAACTGAAGCCATCCTTTGGGTTTTTCCACATGTACAGCTGTCCGGATGAAAGGAAAAGGGTGAAAGATAATGCAACAGACCACATTAATTTTTCCATTGCTCAGGTTTCCGGGTTTGTGCTCCAGGTCATGTGTCTTTGCACGATGGCCGTGGATACAATTGTGTGAAGTTCGCAACATCATTTTTTGTTGAGACTGTGTCACAGAGGTTTCAGTTCAGCTGTAATTTCTGAGGTTGTACTTTTGTGGTCAATAGAGACTGACCCATAAAATGTCTGCCTACCATCTTGGTTTTGGTGAGCTTGAATTGTGAGCCTTGTGCCTGTTTGCTTGATATCATGAAGACAAATAACCATAGAATCCCCTTACATGAACTGAATGGACCTGAACATTCACACATGCAGATGGAGGTTCATTACGTCACAGGATGTCTACTGCTTATCCCTGGAGGCAGAACATCACACGAGTGTCTTGGTATTTACGGTTAAGCTGTCTTTTAACTGACAGAAATATAAGCAGTGAGAGTATAGGGATCCTGGTTTACTTTGAATTTCTAAGTATGTTTCCTTTTTGTCAGAAGGCTTAAAAATAAAGTATCTCCTCACAGAGTCACAAAATATCCCTGTTATCCATCTCCTAACCACCGCTTAACCATTACAGCATCACGGGCAGGGTGGGAGGGAGGGGGGGGGGCTGCAGCCCATGGCGGGCAGCACAGAGTACAGGGAACACTCTGGGGAACAGGCACACCCCCCACACACGGAGGAGGACCAGGAGTGAAAAACACACAGCCCCGGAAGCGAGAGGCGGCGGTGTGCCCCACCAAGCTACCTTATGATGAAATAGCCTTATGGTATTTCATAAACACTCTGCTTGTGTTAAAGCAAGCATAAATTCAAATGATTTTAAAATGAATGATCCTTGTTTTCTATTCTGGTGAATGACTATGTGGAAAAAAATAGCTTTTTCAAATTGTGCACTATAACAAATAGTGATTTGCAGAAATTTTGCTCAGGTTAAGAGCCAGTTTCTCACATGCATATAATCAAACATAAATCTCATTTAGCAGAATTCCCTTAATTGTACCAAAAGAAGCACCCAAATTACTTCTCCATTCACTTCAACTAAATTTAACACAGTGCTACATTTTTAATTTGGTCTCTCTTAATTTGATCAACCTCACATAAATGATTTTAACATTTTTGTAATACATTTAAGTCATAGTAAAGGGAAATCAAGCTGTTTAATGTTGTATACATTGGAACGTTTTTTGTGGATACAAAAATGAATAAGTGCACATACACTACTGTGGAAAAGTCTTAGGCAGCCAAAGAAAATTATTCTTAAATAATTTTCATGCTGGTGTAAAACTATGCTGTTATGCCTGTCAAAGTGTGTCAGCTTATCCATCTCAAAAACCTCTGTTAAAATCACCCCAGTATTAATTAAATTAATTAAGTAAGCTGGAGGTGAAATGTAACAAATACATGGAATGGCTGCAGTGTCCCTGAGGAGAGGTTTGGGAACTGAAGCAGTGTTCATCTAGCCATCCAACTAGATATCAGGAAATTTTTGGAGAACAGAAACAATTCTTACTAGTTTTCATCGTTACTATTAATTTGCTTATGTTCTACCACTAAACTGTGTTTTTTAGTTCTGAGCAAAAGTGCATTTCCTACCCAGATAAATTCCTTTAACCATTTCTTTTGACTGCCTAAGACTTTTGCTCAGTACTGTAAACATATATAATTTTATATAGCTTTCTGGTAATTTTAAAAAAGGTAATTTGAAAAGGTTTATTTTTTAACTTTATTTGCCAGGATTCCAAGATTAGAATAAGTGTTGTGAATAACAGGTAACCTAAAATAAAGGAAACACCAAGACAATGAATATAACTGTGTCGTCAGGTCTCTGGGATATCATTCTTCAATAATTCCATCACTTAATGTTTTGCTGATGGTTGAAACAACTGTTTCAGGGCCTGCTCCTGAGTTTCCCATGAGTGTTTGACTGGATTCCAGTCCAGTGACTGGGACGGTCATGGCATATGGCTTAAGTCATTTTTATGCTCATCAAACCATTCAGTGAGCACTTGTGCCCTGGCGATGGGGACATTGTTATCCAAGAAGAGTCCACTCCCATTAGGATAGAAACCCTTCACCGGAGGCTGAACATGATACACTTTTGATGCTTTTGTATTCATTGGCATTTACTCTGCCCCCCAGGGGGTGGCATGGACCGGAACCGTGCCAGGAAATCGCAGCCCACACTGTATCTGGGCCTCCAGATACCCTCACTATTGGAATCCAGTGCTTGACTCCTCTTGGCTCCTGCCTTCCATGTACCTGTCCACTTGGGTAAAGCCTGACACATGTAACAGATGCTTGGGCATCACTGATGACAAGTATAGGCTTCAGTCCCTGGATCGGCCTAGAGGATGATCAGGGTTGCCAACTTTGGTCAGCTGGCTGGTGTGAGATTTTCAATTTGAGACAAGAATGCACGCACTAGAGCTGGGCAGTATGACCAAAAATTTATATCACGGTATTTTTCAGTTATATCGGTTTCACGGTATACGACGGTATTTTTTTTAAGGTATGACTGGGCGTTTACCACATTTTAAAGGATTTTACTGGACACATTTTTGTTTTACGTTTTTGCATTGTTGGCTATTATTAGCCATTGCTCCTATCCGCTATCTTAATGATAACATACGGCTAACGTGTTTGTCGACTAACTGCTTATAGATAAACAGCTAATGTTAAGGTGTGCGCCAGCCAAGTTAACATTTTCGATAAGTGTTTAATAGTTCAGTGTTGCTGGAATGCAAGCTTTACTGACCTCGCGAAATTTCTCATAAAGACCAGGATGTCGACGCTTTGCCAAGTTTGATGTGCTGCTTGACTTCGTCGCCACAACTTTGTAGCACCGTTTCCATAGAGGCTTATCGACATCCTTAGCCTTTCCATGCTCGTCTGCAAAATACTTCCAAACGGCACTTTTGCGTTTTTTTTTTTTTTTTTTTTTTAACTAAAGCAGCTTGCAAAGTGCCTTCAACTGCACCATATGCCATGTTCAGCTGAATTGGTATATGTGTGTTAACCAGCGCGAATGCGTTCAGCAGTGATTGAGAGGAGGGGAGGGGCTACACGAGTGTGTGCATGCATGCGCGCCTGCGTTGTAGCGGTGCTCTGTGAAGTGTGGTGAATGAGGCAAAAACCGCACTGTTGGTATCAATAATGGTGAAAATGAGTATCTAATCAGATACTAAATTTTAAAATCGTTTAGTATCTGAAAATCGATTTTTGCTGCGCCAATTTCCGAACGTTGTGTAGGCTATTTAAACCGGTATTGCGGTATAAGAAAAAAATCATATCAGAACAATAATAAAAAACAGTTTTCGGTATGAACCAGTATACCGCCCAGCATTAGCACACACATGTACTATACACGCATTTACATGTATGTTAGAGTTTTATTACCTTATAAATAGTCTGTAGAGTCTGCAAACTACCCCAGCACTTTAAATGTAGCTAATTTTAGGTTTATGATGAAATAATATAGATTTGCCGTAAGATTTCTTCTGTGAGCATCGGAGTCTGAAAGTGTGAGTGTCACACCAGATGCCGGAGAGTTTGCAACCCTGAATGATGCCATTCCCTCCGAATTCCAAACCAACATCACCTTTGCCATTGTTCCCTCTCAAACTTCAGCAAGTACAGTAGGACAATCCTCTTCTCTAAATGTCCTGTCCCAATTACAATTACCCCCTGTCAAGTCACATTGGAGCCTGTTATTTTATGTATGATTAAAACCATGGGGTACTGAGTCTGGGTAGAATTTTTAAACATGACTGTAAGCCTGATGAGATTAAAAATCTTACTATTATTTTTTTAAAACTCCTGTTCCGAAGCACATGCTGCAAGTACAGGCAGTCACCACGTTACCAATGAGATCCATTCACTAGGTCTCTTTTTAAGTCAAATTTGTAGGTAAGTCGGAAAAAAAATAATACAGTAGATTCATATTCTGATTCTTAACCAGAGGACTGCCTGTATTCTTATTCAATGTACTTTTTTGTATTTCCTTTTATTAGTCACCTGTAGATGCTAAAAGCTGCTTTGGTTCGAAAAGGGTACAGCTCTCTCAGGGATGAGGTAGTGAGCTGTACCCTTGGTATCTGAGAAGGTACTCAGTTCAGGTTCTATGTTAAGTAACACACATTGATGCACAACCATTTTACTGGTTAGTCTGAAGAGGAAATGCAATGTTTACTCCTTTGAAAATATGTAATTAGGAAGCTTATTGAGGGAACTTAAAGTGATGTTATTCATATTTATGTTTGCTAAATACCTGTTTTAAGAAGGAGAGAGTATTACAATATATAGAAATGACAATGAAACTTCATTTGTACTAATGATTTAAAAACAAACATGATCCCACTAAAATGAATGACAGAGAAGTAGTTAGTGTAGATTAAACTTTTTAATGTATATGCTGCATCTTTGTGTGAAGTTTAATGGTAGTGCATAGTATACAGTATTGTAGCATTGTGTAATTATGTTAATTGCGATTGTGTAATTATAATGATTGCTGAAAAAGCAATGCTGGTATTATACTTGTCTTTATGTGGATTATACTCGCCGTGTTGTGTGGCTTTCCTCCACAGTACTTAGGCTGATTGGCATCTTTAAATTGCCCCTAATGTGTGACTGGGTATGCAAGTGTGTGCGTGTCTGTGCCCCTGCAATTCTGAAGGACTAATTTCATATCCAGGACGCGCCCCTACAATGGTCAGGTATCTCACCAAGGGCGTGCCCCTGCAAAGGACCGGTATCCCGTCCAGGGAATGCCCCCACAATGAACAGATATCATGTCCAGGGCGTGCCCCCGCAATGGACTGGTATCCCACCCAGGGTGTTCCCCCGCAAGGGACCATCTTTTAATTGCCCCAAGTGCGTGATTGGGTATTCAATTAGGTGCATGTCTGTGCCCCTGCAATTCTTAAAGACTGGTTTCGTACCCAGGGCGTGCCCCCGCAAAGGACCAGTATCCCGCCCAGGGCAGGCCCCTACAAAGGATCGGTATCTCGCCTAGGGCGTGCCACCGCAAAGGGCTTGTACCCCGTCCAGGGTGTACCCCTGCAAATGACCGGTATCCAGCCCAGGGCATGCCCCCGCAATGGACAGGTATACCGCCCATGTCGTGCCCCCGCAATGACCGATATTGTGGCCAGGGCGTGCCCCCACAATGGACAGGTATCGCATCCAGGGTCGGCCCCCACAAAGACTGGTATCCTGCCCAGGGCATGCCCCCACAATGGACCGGTATCGTGCACAGGGCGTGCCCCCACAATGCACAGGTATCCCACCCAGGGCATGCCCCCACAATGCACAGGTATCCCACCCAGGGCATGCCCCCACAATGCACAGGTATCCCACCCAGGGCATGCTCCCACAATGGACCGGTATCGTGCACAGGGCGTGCCCCCACAATGCGCAGGTATCCCACCCAGGGCGTGCCCCCACAATGCACAGGTATCCCACCCAGGGCGTGCCCCCACAATGCACAGGTATCCCACCCAGAATGTGCCTGTGCTGTGTTATCTTGAGATCCAAGTCCCCCTACGAGCATTTCCAGGATCATTGGTCAGAAGATGGATGAAAGCGTAAATTTTAATTCATGGCAAACTATTGTTGGCTGATTTATTCTTTCGAATGTTCTGTGTATCCTTGTATCATTAAATATTACATGAAATGATTATTAAAATGTATATACAGATTCTTATTAGAGTTAATGTGGATATGTATTGCAAAATATCTTTTTACCCATGAATGGCAAACATACAGCTCTAAGGGAGTTTTGGCCGTCAGGCAGTATGGATACATGCAGCCGTTTCCTAGAGAAGCCCCTATATCACTGCACAAACGAGCGTCTGTCTGCCCTGTCTCTCGTCCAATGGCATCGAGCTGCACAGAGCACTCAGACAGGGGGGGGCTTGGCCTCCCAGCAGCAGCCAGCACATTTGTTTAGCTCTATTAATACAGACTGTAGTTTTATCAGGACTGTCACTTAGAAGGAAGAGAAAACCTGCAGAAAGAGACAGGAAACCAAACAGACAGGTGTGCTCCCTGTGATCCGTCTCCGTAACGTCTGTGAGCGTCGGATTCGCACACCAGGGCAGAGCTGTGCAAAGAGAAGCTGCTGAAAGAGGTAAATGAGGGGCACTGCCATGCCCTCCTGCGGCCAGGCTCTATCGCAGCATCTTCCCGCAGTGCTGTAGTCAGCGCTAATCACATTTTATGGCAAGGAGATGAATGGGAGGCCTACAGTGGGAGCCTCATCGATCGTGGGGCCAGATACGACACAGCATCCTGCACCAACAGGATATTTGCTGCTGTGGCAAAAAGAGTAGGAGCCCTGTGAAACAGACTCGAACATGCAGACTTGTGATATACTTATAGGATAACCTGTGGGCAGTGAGAAAATAGGTATTTACTCATAGTTAAGCTTTATTCGAATGCATACCCCATGACCCTATAATCCTCTCTTTTCTCAGTCTGATTTGAGTTTAAAATGAGGTTTTATTGTGGATTTAATTAAGTTCTCTGTGAGGTGGGAAGTTAATAGCTACATTGCCTGAGTAAAATGGTGTTTGATGGGTCGTGCTTACATCAGATTCACACACCCTGCTCCTCTTTTCAGCTGGGTACAGCCGTTCCAATTCAGTACTGATAATGTAACTTACTATCTAGAATCAGATTAAATGCCTAATTGAATGTGTTATTGGAAACCTTGGTGAGAAAAAAAAATGTTTTAAAATACTTTAAATTGAGGCATTAGGTCCAGGAACAAGTGGCTGGGCTGTAGCTGTGGGGAAATGGGTGAGCAGCTAGCTTGTTGTGAGCGTGCCTGCCTGTCAAGGGCCTCTCTTTCATGCCTGTGAATCTGCATCTCAGCCATTAAAGCGCGCTTGAGTGCCTCCAGTATTCCACATGCGTCTCTTTGACCATCAAAAACACAATGTTTTACAGGGTAAATAGTATATTTAATGAGACCTCTTTTAAATGTTCTTCTGCAGTCATTTGCCATAAAAATACAGAGCATAGCTAAGCTGTAAAACTCATTGCAGGGTATTATTAAACATAAATTAATGATTAGGTGTATCCTGCAATAACAAAGACCAATATCCCTTTAGGGGTCAACTATCATGACCAACTAGCATGGCATAATATTTCTTACTTATGAGACTTAAAGAGTGTTCTGGACCCCCTCAGATAAAAATGACTTACTAGAAAATGCTAAGGCTAATAACAACGACTTAGCAGCTATAAATGAAGAGTGATAGAGCACAGCAGGCATTAGCTGGGGCAGGTTCATGTAGCTCTTGTGGGGTCACATATTATCTCAGCAAATGACTGTTCCAAGCTTCATTAGGCACTGAAACACTAAGTGCACCAGTCAGTCCTGCTGAATGTGCACACGGTGACTGTGAGAAGATGACTGAGGCGGCAAGGTGTGTTTCTATTTGTGAGAGTGTGTTTAATGAAGTTCAGCATTTAGTGAAGTACTAAACGTAAAAAAAAGTAAAGGGAAGTATTTTCTTTGCTCATACAGTCTTTACATTTTCAGGGCTGTCAACTTTGGTCAGCCGGCTGGCATGAGATTTTCGATTTCAGACAAGTCCGCACACGCATTTACACCTATGTGACAGTTTTATTACCTTGTAAATAGTCTGTAGGGTTTGCAAACTACCCCAACGCTTTTGATGCAGCTAATTTTAGGTTTATGATGTAATAATATAAATTTGCCGTAAGATTTCTTGCGTGAGCGTGAGAGTCCGAAAGCGTGTCGCGCCAGATGCGTGACAGTTGACAGCCCTGCATTTATTTTAACAAATCCTGCTATGTTGAGGTTTCAATACTTTGTAAAGATGGTTAATTAGATGGAATTCTCTGGCATATAAGAATATTTAGTTTATTGGTTTAATACATCTATCTATCTATCTATCTATCTATCTATCTATCTATCTATCTATCTATCTATCTATCATCTGTCTCTTTTATTTTATTTGGGTATTTTTATTTTTTCTGGGTATGAATTATTATCTTTCAATTATTATACTCGCAACTTGAAAATATGCCCCCAGCGGTATTGGGGTCGCAGTATTCTAAGAAATGTTAAATCTATATTTTTGGTATACTGTACATGTCTATGATGGGGAATCTATATTTAAGAAATAAAATTTGAATTGAGCAACATTAAATTAAAAAAAAAAAAATGGATTTTGTAAGGACGTAAGCTGTCCTGGATACATGTTGAACTGTGGAGTGAAGTGTCGTCTCCCAGTTCGCCTGCTACTTCTCACCAGTGGACGGGGAAATTGGAAATGGCAAAAGACCATGGATATTGGAACTGAGATGTCAATTTTGAAGGAGCGTAAGCCAGAAGAGCAGCTCTGGTTGGCCTCAATCAGCTTAACAGCTTTGTCGAAATTGGCTCTACCATGGCTTCGTTATTACGGATACATTTATTTTTCTTTACTTTTGCCCCTCTGCCCATCCCAGAGTCTACCTCGGGTGACTCTGGAGAGTCTCTTGCTGATCAGTAGTGTGGTGCGGGCTGTGGCCTGAGCAATCGCATCGAGTCACTGAGTGTCGTGTTCTGCCAAATTGGTTTGAAGGGTCAGCGTGCAGCAGATATAGGATTATCACCGGACTTTCCTTAAGAAATAAGTGCCAGTGATTTTCAAGGCGATATTCCAGAAATATAGAAACCAATCCAATCCAATCTAATCGCATCTCCCAGTTAGCCGCTCCTGGGGCCCATCGAGGCAGGAATGAGAGCGGTTTGCAATCTGTGCGTGCCAGTTCTTTTCGGTCAGGGTCTTCCAGGGATTTGGGATCGATCCATCAGTTGGCTTCACAGGGTCCCAGATCTCACTAAAGCCTCTGCTATGGATGACCATCACTGGATGGGAGGGCCCGTCTCTCTCTGTGTTAAACCTCAGTGCAAGCAGGCCAGAGGTACGGGGTGACCCCTCCCTCACCACATACAGGCTCCGTGGGGGTGGCTCCCCGCGCCCTGACTGGGAAACGCTCCCATTCCACCTGCTAAAAGACCTCCCTCACAGTGCGTTCTGAGGTCCTGCTGGCTCCAGCGCAGTCGGGTTCCCCTTCCTCTCTATCAGCTTACATATCGTTGGTCTCGTGCCAGACTCTGCTTGGGGCCATCGCTTTACATTAGCTATTGTGGATTATGCCATCAGGTAGCCGAAACCCATTTCCTTATGCTGAGCCACCGCCAACACTGTGGCGTGAGAGGTAACCCTGCTGTGGGCCGACGTAGCTATTCCTGGGGAAAACAGATGAAGCGACTCAGCGGATTAATGCAAAATTTAGAGAACAAGTAAGACTGACACCTAGCTATTGTTTGCTAATGGAATTTGTCGCCATTTAAAAGGTAAATATGCCACGCATAGTATGTGAGTGCGAATGGTTGCTTGTCGTTCGGTGATGCTGTTATAGGCCGTGTCTGGCACGCTGTGGGATACGGCTCACCATCGAGGGGGATTACGTAGGCAGCATGTGAATGATAGAAGATGTGCAGTGTAGCGCTGTACCCTGTCTTAGGCTGTGGATCAACGGCAACATTCATTCCAAGATCGCCAAGGCGACGCGCTCCCTATCACGGCTGGTTCGTAATAAACCGTGTCAGTTGTCAAAACGCTGTCTTAATTAAAAGATTTTGGCAACAGCAGTGCCTTGGAACATGGAAACCTTAATCCTGGTATTATTCATGTCATCAGAAAGGCGGGGCTGAGCTAGAAGCACATCCGATCGTAAATCACATCGGATATTTCCTAATATTTAACATTAATAGAGGCTCTGAGCAATTACACATTTTTCCATAGCTATAGGAAGTATATTGTACAGTTTATTTTCTACTCCACCCCCAGGTGAACTTCCAGAAAGTACTACCCAGGCTATATTGTAATTGGCTTTGGAACTGTGGTGCTCCCGTGATATAGCTGTCATCCTACTGATGTATAGGTGCCCGTACCTTATTATAGAGGCAGGAATGGAGCTCGATAGCTTCGGAGCAGGGGTGTGATAATGGATATGATGCATATTGATTTCTTGGATGGGGGGGCAGTAATCAGTATAAGCCTCAGTACTCTGTCTTTCTGTTGTCACCCCCACCCCAGATAGGACTATAGAGACAGTATAAGCCTTTGTCAGATTCACGCTTCAGTGCCATCGGCAGGAAGCCTGAAATCTGCATGAAGGAGTTTGCAGTGCGCCCCCTGTGGTGCGGGTGTGTCTGACCTCTCGCTCCGCAGCAGAAAGTCATCCTCCATTTTCCAGGCTGCTCGCCCCCGTCCTCCCCCCGTCTCAATGTCCTTTGCTGTTTTTGGGGACAGGCTGGCCTCGGCCCCGTGTCTCCCCCCGGGGCCACCGGCAGATGATGGTAATGGTCTCCGGCACGGCGTGGCACAGTGCGGTGTGATGCAAAGCGGGCCGTTCGGTGCGTGTGGCACGCCTGCTGCAGAGCTCACAGTGCTGAGCGTCTGGATTAGAGGGTGACACCAACTTTATCAGGGCTGTTCATGCTGGCCCCCAGCTGGCAACAGGTTTCATCTTCAGTTTACCCTGCGCTGTAAAAACATGTCATTTTATTTGTATTTCCGTGTTACTAACAGTGACATTTCCAAAATGCGTTTTCCTGATTTGCTCAGAGCAGTGTTTCCCAACCCAGTCCTCAGGGACCCATAGGCAGTCCAGGTTTTCCATCCATCCCAGCTCCCTGCCAAACAATCCACATTTATGCGAGCCCCGGATTGGGAAACACTGGCTCAGAGGATGGCAGTGCCCATTTTTCTGCAGCCTCGGTGGTGGCGGGTGAGGTACGGGTGCTGGGTGGCTGAATGTGCCCCAGGGTGGCTGTGAGTGAATCCCCGAAGCTAGGTCTAAAAACAATCATGGCATCTGGGATATCCTGCCTGTGAGTCCTGATACTGTCAACACAAAAGCATCGCTTCCCAATCCAGCCCTTGGAGACCCATAGAGAGTTCACGTTTTGCTAACTGGGAGGGAGCAAAAATATACACTGCCTGACAGGGAGCTCGGAGGGAGCAAAAGCATGAACTGGCTATGAGTGCCCAAGGACCAGATTGGGAAACACTGTTATGAAGACTCAGCTAGTCATATAGTTATACTAAAATGAAGTACACTCATGTTTATCTGTGTGTCCTTTTATCAATGAAAAATATACAACACACATGGGTACCTCTCAGCTGCTGCTTTGGGGTCTCTACCATGCTTGTATGTTTCATTGTCATGGCTAGTGTTACATTTGATGTTGCCAGCACTAATAATGTAGTCCTTCTAGAGACACATGCTTAGAAATTCATAAAAATAGTACACATTAATAGAGGAAAAATTCGTCCATCCTCCCACCTCATCAAGGGCCTGGAACGTGGCTCCAGTAGATGAGGAAACAAGGATGGGATGCTGCTCCACTACAGGGCACACACTCTATGGGCAATTTAGAGATGCTAATTTGCCTAACTGCATGACTTTGGCCTGCAGGAGTAACCTGGAATACACAGAAGCATCCCACATGACATGGGGAGAACATGCAAGCTGCACACACAGAGGGTGGGATTCAGCCACTGGAGACATGCTGCTACAGTGCACTGAGGCACCCAGTCTTATCTGTATATGCAGTGCTGTGCATAAGTCTTAGGCAGTCAGAGAAAATGATGCTTAAATGATCTCCATGTTGGTGTAAAACTATGATATTATGTCTGTAAAAGTATAAAAGCCACTTCAAAACCTTTCCTAAAGTCACTCCATATATTTTAACCACCACCCCAGCTCGTACGGCTAATCAATACCTCACTGACTTTTTAGCAGAAATGTAGTTAATTAATTTAGTAAGCTGGTTGTGAAATGTAACAATGGCTGTTGTGCCCCTGAAGAGAGGTTTGGGAACTGAAGCGGTGTTCATCTAGCTTTGTAGAACAGAAGAAATTCCTGTTAGTTTTTATAGTGTTATTCTTAATTTGCATATGTTCTAATGTAAAATTGTGCTTTTTGTTCTGAGCACATATATCCATACTAACCAGATAAATAGTATGAAACATTTCCTTTGCCTGTCTAAGACTTTTGCATAGTACTGCATATTCACCAGTTGCTGGTGAGGTTTTTGTGAATTTCAAAGCCCCCCCCTCCCCCCAGTCAGCACTAGCTTGCTGTGGACATTATGATATAGAACAGTGAGCTGGCAAGAGACTCCAGAGAGGGAGGTAGGAGTCTTTGGCTTTGAAGAGCACCAATGTTTACCAGTGCTGGTCACTGACACTGCTGCCTCACTTTGCTTTGTCTCTTACCCAGAATCCTTTGGTTTGTCGTTGGACGCTGACTGTTCCACACGCTGCCAAAGGCAGCTTTTCTCACATGCTAACTCACATTATGTGAGAAAAAACTGATTTATGCTATTACAGCGAACTTCAGTGGCACGAAAGTGAATTTCAGACATTAAAACAGTGAAATATCGCTGACGCGTCTACGCGCAGGCCGTCGGGGGCCTGCTGGCGTGGCACGGTACCGGGGCCACACAGAGCGCCGTGAATCTGCATGGAATAACGGGTGCGGGGCCGGGACACGGATCGTCATTCACGGAGCGTGATGAATACGAATCGCATGGCAGATAGAGACACCCTGCACTCTGCTGTTCTGCAAATGAAACAACTACTGAAACAACTACACCCCTAATCGAATCCTCTTTTCATGCCAGCGCCGCCTTAAGTCGGCCCGAATCCGATTGCAGGCTCCGCCTCGCGCGTGTCGTAATTAGGCCGCCATTTAAAACCTGGGGCCCCCTCCGCCTCCCGGCTCCGGGGGTAGCCCTTCAGTTTCAGGGAGACCAATCAGAGTGCGGCGTCGCTCAATGGGACCCTAGTGCTGCTGACAGATTCATTATGCCAACTAGTGGCCTGGGAGCACACATTTCAGCGTGTTTATTAAACAGCGTCGAGCTGCTGAATAAGAGCAGCGCCGCTGGGCCGCCGCCGCGTGCTTCTGTTTGTGTGGCTCATTTAATCAGCGGCCTCGTCCGTCTCTCCGCACCATTTGTTCATTGAGGATAATTACTCTTCAGATTGTTCTCCCCATGTTATCTGTTTCGCTATTTTTTGTAATTCCGTGCGGGGAACCCTCCCAATTTTACCGCAGTATACTGTTTGAGTTGTGATGTTTCAGGCTTGTAATGATGCAAAATATAATACCTATGATCTTATATGGCTATGTTAACGTATTAAGCTGTAGCTTTGTTTTGGGTGCCAAAAAGCACCCCTTTCTAGTTTTCAGATGCCTTACTGAAAACTGAGCAAAAGCTTCCTAAATAAGATGCATCCCAAGACATGCGGTTCCTTTTCAAGCTCCTCAGTCGACACGCTATAAGCCGTTAGAAGCAGCACATTCGGTTTCGATACTTGTTTAGCATCTTTCTTACTCCCCGAAATATGGAGAGCCCTTTGACAGGCTGAACTGGCGACGCTGCACATTTTCGTTTAGCTAGGTCATGTAATATCATGCCGTTCTTTTCCAGCAATCTGCAGACTTAGCATGTCTGCAGCGAATCACGGACTGGGGCTAGTCGATGGGATTGTGTTTGGAGTTTCAATTTCAGCAGGAGTGTGTTGATGTTCTGGCAGCCCCCCTCTTGGCTGCGGCACAAATTCACTGCCTTGGGTTGATCCTCGTGATTTACAGCCGGCCTGGCCATTGTTAGCCTTTGAATAGGCAGCCATTTTGTGCTTTATGCTGAATTTTGTGAGCCTTTACCAGCTAAATTGTTGTCATTATTGCATGCAGAATATGTCTGGCAGCGACGCTCGGTGTAGGGAGCTGTAATTAACGTTGGTGGTTTTCTGTGTGAATGCGTTCAGGCTCTTCATGTATGTGCTAGTGGTGGCTGTATACTGGTGAGCAGCCTGTACAGCTTATGGGCCTCTGGAATCCCAAAGCCCATAAATGCATCTATACAGAATATTCAGAATATTCAAATTAACAATATGAGTTTCTCTTAAGTATTAGGACAGCGATAAAATACATAATAATACTTACTTAGATTTTTTTATTCATCACTACTACTAATTGCTAAAGTTAGAGACTCAAATGCATTTTGCTGGATGCATCCATTTTTTATTTTTTAGATGATGTGGACAGTTCATGTATGTATTATGTGTTACAGACAAGCATGCAGGTGTTTTGCAATGTTTAGGATCAGTTTACTTACACCTGGCAGTTTCCCAGTGAAAAGTGTTTTGGCTGCTGCATCCCTTTACCACTGTGATGAAAATCTTCTCCTGTGACTCGGATTTGCCCTTATTCTGTAAGTATGCCTGTGTCTGGCTGCCCTGCAGTTTCCCAGTAGTCTGTGTGACATGGCCCTTAACTTATGCTGTTTCTCACACTTACTTGGATAAGCAGTCATTTCAAACAGGCAAGATCCCCATATATATCACAAAAAATTTCAGATCGGTATACTGTAAAAATACATGACACTAGTGTGTTTTCACAAAGTTTTTGTAAGTCTCCCAAGAAGAGAAGAATTACTCAACAGTTTATATGCACGAGGAAGTTAACCTGTGTAAGCTGGCCCTTCTGTGTTCATGATGATGTCATGTTTTAATGACAGCAGCCCTAAAGCCCATGGAAAGGAAATCGCCGGGGGGAAGCCAGGAGCTTAAAGGGCTGAAGATTTGGACTCATTCAAATCCATGGGGGCTCTCCTGTGGTGCCTTTCGGCAAGGTACTTTACATAAAATTCTCCAGTAAAAGATCCTGCTGTATATAAATGGGCTGTAACTTTATGTTGCCTTGAATAAAAGTGTCAGCTAAATTGAGTGTATTGGATGTAGACTGTGGTCATTGCTGCTGCTATCTCTCCATATTGTCAGTCCGGACTTTCTTCTTTTGTCACTGTTCACCGTTTCGTGGACCTGAGCTTCCTGCGTCCTTCGTGTGCAGCAGCTCTGAGCCGTAGGTTCCTCTCGGCCTTTATTTTGGCCTCCTTGATGCTACACTAGGACTCCCCTGGCTTTGCACCGCCAGCGTGTCGGAGTCAACGATGGTGCCATGTGCCTTTACGGCGAACCCAGGAGTTCCCAGAAGCTGCGTTACTAGTTCACATTTGTCAAAACTAGTACACATTTGTGTCGGTGTTCCCTTGAATTCTCCCTTGGCGCTGAGGCTCCGCGGCCTGCTCTTCACTACCGGCCTCTGTTGTCTTGGAGGGTCTCTTGGCCACTTGTTGGGGATATTTGGCCATAACTATAAATTTTCTTTTTGTGGCCGTCTAATAATAATTTCCCAGGAAAGCTGAACCTGGCCCATGTGTCCTTAAATAGTTTTCTTCACCTGTTCAATTTATTTTTACATTCTTACCCATAACGCTGCTTCACTTGACGATGAACTTCACTCATTTTCTGTCTTTGGGAAGGTTATTTGTGCTCCGTAAGTGTATATAGCTGGCAGCAGTGGAGCCGGGAGTTTATCCTCAGTTTATACTGCCTGTGTTGTTGGTTTTCATTTAATGAGTAACATATTTGGGCGGCCATCTGCTCGGGGAGTCTCCAGCCTCACCTGTCTAGGCTCGCTGTCACACACTGCACGCCACTGGAGGCTAAGACCAGCCTCAGCTCCATCCGTGAGCTGGGCTTGGACGGGGTCATCTGGCAGGCATCCACACCTTATTCATTTATGCTAAACTCAGACCTGGGTCCTTTAGTGAACCGATGAGTGTTTATGAAGCTCCAGATCGCCACGCCAGCCTGAAATGATGAGACGTGAGCTACAGACAGCCTCCCCAGTGACATCCTCCAGTTGCATTGTGCAGGCCTGGCTTTTATACCCGAGGTGCTGGGAATCCGCCTGCTCCGCTGGGATCCGTCACTGTTTAACAGCATCGTTCACATAGATCTGGACCCTAAGCCAGACTGGATTAAAACAGGCAGAGAGTGATGTGCATTTTCATCCATTTAGGGTGGGTTTGACTCGCAATCTCAGGCTCCCCCGGGCGCCTAATAGGCACGGAGGTCCTCCAGGCCTACCGACTAATCTCCATGCCAAGGTTTCCCAGATGAAGAGCAGCATTCCGCTTGCTGTCAGAGTAACAAGACGAGATTAGCAGAGACAAGCCAGCAGAAAGCACAGCGTTAACATTTATTTGTTTATGCCAGATATTTGCCTTTTTTGTGAGAATATGAAAAGTTTCAGACTTGTTTGTTGGGCTGTGTTTGTACATTATTTTCAGTGGCATTATAACGCAGAAAGTCTGATTATAAAAATGGCATAATTACCAGTGTGAGCACTGCAGCCTTGTGTCCTGGTGGTCGGGGGTTCGAATCCCACCCCTGCTTGTGTCTGGAGTTTGCATGTGCTCTCCGTATCATGTGGCTTTCTTCCTGTGGTTTAAAGCCATGCAGTCCGCCTAACTGGCTTGTCTAAGGCTCCAGGACACCCACCACCCTGACCAACAATAAGTGGCTAGAAGATGGATGGATTTCTCACTGGCTTCACAGTTCATGGTGAGACTTTCACTATATTAAACAAGGGATTTATGTTACCCATATGTAAATCAAAAGAAAATACAACTGTTGCTTATTGTTATGATTAATATTTGAAGCACAGTAGTTTGTTATTGCTAATAAGTGAATTATTGTAATTGATTATTAAAGTCTAACTCCCCCGATAATTATTTATAATTACAACTGGGGTAGCCGTTGTAGCTAGTGGAAGATAGTATTTCCTACTGCGCCGTGCTGATGTGAATGTAGGCTACAGGGTCATGGAAACCAAAACTGTCCACATAAGAAGCCACTTTCCTTGATTACTGATGTAGCACAGTAGATAGCACACTTCCATTCCACCCCCCCTCAATACTGTCCCCCCACCATGCAGAATATGCTTCAGAAGCTGTAATTCCAAGCACTGCAGATCCTGAATGCTTTTTAATTCCCTCTGCTTAACGGCTTGGCCGGCGGGAGGAATCGCTCTCACTGTGTTTCTGTGCCTGAAGCTGTTAACAGTATGCATCAGTAAAGCTGGATTTCAGTCGCTTTTTTTTGGTTAGGGTTCAGCTTCACGGCACAGAAACTTTATATTTATGTTTAGAGACATGCAGTTTTTAATTACAGTGACGCTGTTGCTGGTGCTAAATCTGAGTGTCTTATTTCATGTGATGTTTTGGAGGGACCATCTCCTGCATAGGCTGTCTCTGGTCCATTTAACAGGAAGACCTTCCTCAAAGTGACTCGTGTTCAGTTTCCTACAGGCGTAACGTAAAACTTTAATTGAATTGACCTTTTTCACGTAAAAATTGCAGAACATGAATGTAATACTACATACAAATATTATTGATTTTTTCTAAGAGCTATAATGTTACGCATTGGTTTTATGTGTGGAGATGTGAAGAATTTGAGGTTCTTCAAACTGTTTCAGGGTCACAAAGGTTCTTACAAAAATAGAGATTGTCCTGTTAGTCCTGGGCAGACAATATAACAACAATGTCATAACAGGCTTTGTTTCTTTGATTTAAAGGTGCAACTTTTGGCAGCAGCATAATGAAGAAAACTATAGGAAATGCAGAAAAAACATAAACCAAGTTATAAACCAGCTGTTTCTACCATAGCTGATAGCACATTTTAATACCCCTCATAACACCTTGAAGCAGCATGAGGACATTATCATACCTGTTATAACGTTTTATTAGGCCTAGGCTGCTGCCCATAGCAGAGGCAGCTTGTCTGAATAGATGTTGCTTCCCTGACAGAGAGTGTTCCTGAGCAAAACACTGCACATGGGACGTCTACCTTTCTTACAGAGGAAAATGAAGAGCAGGATTTCTCACACCTATTCACTCTTTCCACTAGTTTCAGTGCTTTTTAATGTGTAAGGCCATGTTCTTGGCATGTTGCTGATGCAGCTAATTTGGCTTGGAAGGGGCAGATTCTGTAAGACCAGTATAAAACCATAGAATATACGGGCTGTTATGTTACGGGTGCCATTCTGGGGGCTGGAGTAAAAATGGATCACATCATGGCAGCTATGCTGGGCTGCGATAAAATAAAACATTGCGTGATAGAGGTCTGGTTTTATTTCAAAGCAAGAGGCACATGGAAATGTCCAAACACTGTGCTAGAAGACCCTGGTCATGATCAGAAACTAGCAGGTTAAATATGAACTCTTAATACTAGTACTACTGCTAACTTACTGCTGCTGAGTTGGCGAGCACAGTTGGGGTCTATTGTTCCTTTTGGGTCACAGTTGGGTAACACAGGCTGGAAGTGGTGCAAGCAGGTCTCAGTGAGCTGGCCGTGTCACCAGTGGGGGGGCGGGGGGCTTCGCCCCATGAGGGTTTTATCTCCCAGCAGCACCTTGGGCTGTGCTCAGACCGAACTCCGCGGCTCTATAAATCAGAGCCTGGGCTTTGACAGCATGTGTGCAGCCTGTCACAGCTGCTGCTGGACCTGCAGAGGCAGTGCGTCAGTGAAACAAAGCGGCTCTTACACGCACTGGGGCCGCTCACTGGACACTGCTGCCCCACCGCTTCCCTCCTTCACAGCCTTTCTTCTCCTCTTTCTGTTCGAGCCTTTGGACATGTCTTCTGTGAGTGCTTAACCCGTCAGGCCTCTCTCCAGGAACAAGCACAGACAATAGCAAATACACTGAAATATTTTCCTAGCTAGAGGATTTAAACACTTCTAGTCCGACGTGTGAAAAGAGTGCAAAACAAGAGAGTGATGGTGATTTTAAGCGGATGTTAAAGTGTAATAATAACTCGCACAGAAAGCCCTCAACTGGCACAATATGCTGTATTGTAATGTCAGTAAATAAAACAGGGGTGAATTTGTCAGTGTTTCAAATCTTTTTTCCATCCTGAAGGGCTGCAGTGTAGCAACAACAACAATTCTGTTCTGAAATAGGTAAACTCAAAAACTAATTGGTTTAATTAAATGCTAAGGAGCTCAGGTAGTAAGACTCTCTGCTGTAAATAAATTGTGGGTAAAATCCACCATCCTGCTTATTTTAATTTGTTGTTCACATGGCTGGGTGTCCTGATAGGCTGGATACGTCTTGAACAGAAATGAATGCACACCTCTAGGATTATCTGGGACAGCTGTAAATAAAACTGAATAGTAAATGCCAGTATTACAGAAAACACATATACAACAGATTTAGTTATTTGTGCTAATAAAAATAAACAAAACAAAATTAATAAAACATGTTTAATTTGTTTAAACAGCGAGCCAACCTTTTTTTCACCAGCCCTGTCTCTCTCTATCCCCTGTTCTGTCTTTTCACAGTCCTCTCTCTCTATTCTGTTTTCTTTTCACCACCCTTGTCTCTTTCTACCCCGTTCTTTCTTTTCACCAGGCCTCTCTCTCTATGCTGTTGTTTTCTTTTCACCAGTCCCGTCTCTCTCTCTCCCCTGTTATTTTATTTTCACCAGTCCTGTCTCTCTCTCAATCATACACTTTCACAGGCACAGTGAAGTACAATGAATAGACAAACTTTTGTAATGCTGTGGTATGACAACAATAAGCTATGACAGCCTTAACCCCTGCCCAACCCTAACCTTAGCCATAAGTAACCAATGCCTTTTGACTTTTGGCATTTTTAGGTATTTGATTGCATTCACGTGTTTTTATAAAAATTAAAATTATCCTTGTGGGGAGTGAAAAACTGTTCATCAGATTATGCATCAGATTGTGGGTAGATCTGGTCCCCCCAGTGTAATAATTACAAACAACCTCAGATTACAAGTGTCACTATTTGCAGAAGCCCTGTGTGAATAACTAAGGATACCCCCTGATACAACCACCTCTACCAGCAATAATCCCAAGTAGTCATGTAGTTGCTTTCTGTATGTCTCAATGTCTCCGACATTGTTTTGGAAGAATTTTGGCCTTACATTCATTCAGTTGATAGATTTTCATTACATTATATAGTTTCATTATATTATTTAGCATGACTCTCTTGAGGTCTTGCTACAGCATCTCATGGGGTTGTGGCCTGGACTTTGACTTGGTGATTCCAAAACCTTGATTCTTTTTCAGCCATTCAGCTGCTGTACTTGGAATCATTGTCCTGTTGCATGACCCAGTTTTGGCCAAGCTTTATCTATCAGACAGATGGCCTCACATTTTCCTCTAGAATACTTTGGTATAAAGAGGCCTCAGTGACTGCAAGCTGCCCAGCTCCTTTGTGTATGCAACGGCCCTCCGCTGTCCTCCTCGATGGTTGCTGTTAGGGTCTCCCCTGGTTGCCCTTCCATGAAAGCTATACCTCTGCAGCCTTTTTTTTATCGAAAAATCATAAACTTTAAAATGTAACATAGTATCCAAGGCCCCATGACCCTGACCAGAGTAAGTGGATGGAAGATGAATGGATGGATATTAACCAAGGTCTGTAGGTCACTAGATGTTCCACTGAGGATTATACTGTCTGACCTTACTAGAAAACCCGCTCCTGAGAAGATTGGCACCTGTCTTGTGCGTTCTTCCTTTCTAAATAATCCTTCTCACTGTAGAATGATGGATTTCAAACAGTTTGCAAATAGTCTTATAATGCTTCAAGGATTGATTAATAGTAACAAGTTCTTCTTTGAGATAATTTGATGTCTGTTCCCCAACCTGAACATTCCAACCCACCAAACTGCTAAAAATTCCACTTTTGTAGAGATGGTCAAGCATTCTGATGATCAGCTAATCAGGTGCATTTGATTGGTAACACCTGGCTGCTAATTAACTTCGTAATTCCTCTGGAAGCAGTAAGGGAGTGCTTACATTCCCCCCCCCCCCCCCCTCTCGTTGAATAAATACTGACTTAGTGAAATCTGTGTTTGTTATCTGTGACTAGATTTGTCTTATTTCAGAAGTTGATGAGAACCAGATGAATATTATGCCCTGCTATGCAAACACCATTGTATTAAGGGGGGGTGATGTTCTTTTTCATATCATTGTATATACAGATATATTCTTAGGTTTCTGCTTAAGTCTTGCTCACATCAATTCCACCAGGTTTGTAAATGAGTATGACACCAAATATATTGCAGAACACTCAGACTAAGGGAGGATATGATTCCTATTCGCGTCGGTAGTCTGAGCTCCCTGGCAGAGTCATCTTAGCTGGAGCCCCTGGACCACGAGGTATAAATAATCCACCACCACAGATACGAGCTGTGTCTCCACGTGTTCACCCCACTTTTGATGCCATACATGCTGACTTACATTATGAATGAGTTTTTTTTTTTTAACTCATTGACCTAGTAATAATGCCTGGTGACGGTTCAGATTAAATTTAGTAGATTCCAGATGCTGGATTCTGTTGGTGGCTCTTAGAGAGGGTTTAGTATTGATTTGAGACTTTTACCCCTGACCCTAACCCTACATGCAGCTAAAGTATGCAGGTCTTGATCGGTGGACCTTGGCTTCTTCTTTGCCTTCCTGACTATTCGTTTTCCTCTGCATGGGGATTGCTGATGGGTGGAAAAGGAGTTCACATGTGTGCTAACTCATTCTTATACCCAAGTCAACCAGGAAGTGACGGAGAGTGCACGACACAGTTCTCTTAAGACTGAGACTAAATAAGTTACATTTGTGCATTTATCATTGTTTGGTTTTATTTAAATGATTATTAGATATCGGTTCTGCCACCTACAGTTTTGAGAACAATGATATTACTCAATAAAAACAAAATGTGTTGCTTTAATTGGAATATAAGTATACAGTTTTCCTATAAATCTGAGCAGGTCATATTATTTATAGTGATATTTTTATTTTATAGCTCTTCTTATTTGTCCCTATGAAGGGTTTGGATACCTCTGGTCCTGACTATACATATATGTCAACAATGCACATTATTGTAAAATATGTTTGTTTATAAAACAAGATCATGAAAACTGACAAAAAATTCTTTTAGTATCTGTCTTTTTAAAGCCATTCACTCTCTCTGCTAACACCGATATGTATAGTCTAGGTTTTTGTGCTGTTAAACAGGTTGTCCCTGAGCATTGCCACTATATGCCGATGGCCTTGAGCAGACAGCGATGCACGAAGACTCGAGGCTGAATGCAACATCGTCTGAAGAGGTCCCACTTCAAAGGCCAAAAGGGTTAAAGTCTGGAGTTTAATGGGGAAGCGCAATGTGGGTTTATCATTCAGAATTAAAACACATCAAACATAGGCTGAATAATTTAGCTGTGACAAATGTGTAATTAAGAAAGATTTTATAGTCCCTGTGCTCAAGGAAGGAGGACAAAGGAATTTCACATTGCCCTGTGTTTAAGGAGGTGCAGTTTTTAATTATGCTCCCAGTATGGCGACACTGTTGTCGATCCTAAATCTGAGTGTCTTATTTCATGTGATGTTTTGGAGGGACCATCTCCTGCATAGGCTGTCTCTGGTCCATTTAACAGGAAGACCTTCCTCAAAGTGACCCGTGTTCAGTTTCCTACAGGCGTAACGTAAAACTTTAATTGAAACAGCTCTTCATGCACAAAAGCTACAGAAATATTGTTGCGTAAAAATAAAACAAAATCTTATTGATTTTCTGTAGATATTGTAATATTATACATGTTTTAGTCCTTCTTGTAATGGGTGAGAGGAACTTCTCAGTAGGGATGGGACCCTCCCCAGTTGTTTCTGGTGACTCCAGGTATGGAGACATAACAGTGTCCTGTGACCCAGGTTGTCACCCACTGAGATCAGGAGAGATTTTGTTGTACAATATGAAATGCAATATTAGCCGGAAAAGATGACCTGCCTATAATTGAGGGAACAACTGATTTCATTTGAATACTTCAGATTCCCCAATAAATAACTCAAAATCTACACAAACAAAACATACATCTTCTTTCCCAGTGTCAAATCCACCCAGCTGACCCTATTTAAACCATAACGAGGTGCTTAGTGCAACCAGGGTCAGCTGGGTTCCATTACTTGAGCGTTTGTTTGTCCAGGACTGATGACCAATTACCATGGAGACATAATTGCTCAGTTTAACACAGTGCTTTCTTGTTATTGTGTCGCTACATGTACAGTAAATGTAACATTTTAGCATGTAGTGCATAGCACTTTGCTGTTAGTCCAAGCTAATATGTCAAGGTAACAGAAAAGGATGAATGGGATTGAAACGTAGATTATGTAGTACAGTATAGAAAGTTTATGGAATAGGGATGGGTGAATAGATGATTCTTATTTAGAGAATTTATCATTTCTTCCTGTATTTATTGTCATATTTATGGCAGACACAATTAATTTTGTTTTCATTGACTTATATGAACGACTGAATTAGAGACATGCAGCCAGTCCACAGAATTAAGCTGCGTATTAATTTTCCCTTGTGGGTATCGGGAGAGGAACTTAAATCAAGGGCTAAATCCATACTGTCCGTTAGCAACGGCATTACTTTGCTTAATTGTGATTTCGTATTAGCTTTAGCTTGAATTGTGTATGCCACTGAAAACAAGAAAACTGGAAGAAAATTTTAAGTTATGTAGGAACTGAAAGAAAAATTGAATGAGGCCAAATAAATTGCGGTGCACTTGGTTAAGGGAAATTAATTGCAGGGCATGTATTAAAACAGGCTGAATTTTTAATTCAGTTTACATATTGGGAGTTGTAGCAGAAACAGTCATCAACACAAACTGAATTAACCTCCATGGACGTGCCTGTTGGGCCAGTACCTCAATTTCTTTTTCATCATTGTGAATTTTGTTTAATAAAGGGCCACGCTCAGGGCTCACTGACAGGCACCATGTTTAATGGCTTATTTACCATTTAATAGCTATACTGCAGCAGGATGGCAATTAACACTGAAAGCCACGTTAACGAGAATGGCTTCGGATCCCATAAGGGGTGTATTTACACACACGTGCACACTCACATGCAGTCACATACCTCACACGTGTCTGGACACACATGCCCTTACAGGTAGATAAGGCATCCTCCGTTGACATGTGAGTTGCTACACAGTAAACAGCTAGTGCCTTAGGATTGCTGCTTTGCCATGACGCCCTGTTTGGGGACTAAAATCCCTTCCTCAGGACATTTAATGGAGATCCATCCATCTTCCAGCACCTCGTCCGATACATGGTCTGTATGTCAATTTATACTTGTATGTGTGATATAAGAGAAACTCTTTCAGTAACTTACGATTTACTCTTTGCGCAGGGTTTCTTCTAACAGTACATGCATTCATTATTCCCTAATTTAATTTGCCTGGCTTATAGCATAAAGCCACGGAGTTGTCCCAGTGTGTCACTGGATTATTCTTCTGCTCAGTTTTAAGATTTAGGTCTGCTCCGTAATCTCTCTGTGTAGGCAGCTAGTCCCCCCAGTTCCCCCCACCCTCCCTGCCTGCCCGCATACCATTGCTCAGGCACTGAGGTGTTGCTGACCGTGGTGCTGCTGCGAGCCTCTCGCCTCCAAATTGCTAGAATGTTCATTTCATGGTTCATATAAGCTGGTCTCCATTTGTCAGGGTGCCGTTAGCGTGGGCCTTTATTTCCTTAACCCTTTCCTTTACAAATGATAACAAATCAAAGACACGTTTGTTTTCGCTCCCCGAGGCGCCTTCCTGCCACCACTGTTGTTTTGGTTAAGTGGGAAAGGCGTGCGTAGAATAGAGAGGCTGGTGAAATGTCAAAACGTCCTTGACGGCCTCTGCATTTTTTTTTCCAGCTAACGTTATTTCTCTTTTGAGAGTCACTGCGGGATCATGAGCCAGCTGACCAAGAGAAATGAAAATGAACAGTGCTAATGCAGCTGAACCCGTGCTATACTTTATATGTCAGGTATAAAATGTTTGAGAGCTTGACGTTTTATTTTCACTGCGGACCGTGCAAAGTGGGACGTGTTTTATTGTATTTATCGTGTTGCTCACTCAGGAATTGCCGTCCAGCCTTCTTTGAGGCTGCGTTAAATAGCACAAAGTATTCTGATATGATTCCTTCTACTTACCTGCTCAGAGCCATAAATAAACCCGCGAGGACAGGACGTAAGCTAAGGTTTGCTACACCAGCATCCTCGTCGCTTGCATCCGCTATCGCTTGCTCTCTGGTGTCCTTGATTCACACTGTTGCCTCTCCCAGTTCCAATTTGTCCTTCATGCCAAACTGGCTTTGTGAGCTATATGCCAAACGCTAAGTAAATGTGTTTTTCAACCTTTCAACCCGTCTGCCCACCCCCATCCCCCTCCCCCCCAAACCGGCAGGCCTCCTCCGCGTCAGCAGGCCTTGTCTGTCTCCTTCAGCTGCTTTGCTTTCCTTTCCACCGTCATATGCTGTCACCGCTTGGAGGCCTCGATAAATAACCCTGCACTGTCGCCCCCGAGCCCGGCTGAATCGCATTTGTTAAAGCATCACCCCCAGCGGGAAATTTATGCTTCTGCTCCTGTCTCTGGGGGGCTTTCGTTTGAAATGGCGAGGGCCTAAACTGTTAGCAGGCCCTTTACCTATCCAGAGGTGTTAGGCCTGCGATGGACGGACCCTGGTTTTTGTTTTTCTGTTTCATAAAATATCACAGACTACAGGGGATGTTTCTGCTGCGTTCAAGGAAACAGAGTCATTTCTTTCAGTAAAACAGCACAAGAAAACATCCCCCGGAAGTCTAACTTTCAAAGACACGTAATTTCCTAGCCGTGTTCCTCAACTGGTTATTCCTGGAATCTGAAAGTGAATAGGACACACACCCTCTGATGAATATGCACCAGTTTAGCTGTTACAAAAGAAGGAACTTCATTAAAAATGAAAAAGAGTTTCTTTTTTAGTTCCACTCTGCTGCTCTGGAGTGTAGTAAAATGAAGAATCCCAGATGACCAGGTAGAAGTCTTCTCTCTGAAATTGCCATTATCCAGATGGCACTGTTAACAATTAAGCCAGTGCATTTTCCGTTTTATAATTGACTCCATAGGCTATTAGGCAGGTTGGCACAAGGTTGGGTCTGGGAAACTTGTCCAGATGTTCTCCTGCAGACAGCCCTGCGTCAAGTGGAAGATTTATTTCTGGGACTGCAGGTTGCGGGTTTGGATGCATGCGGTGGGTCCTGGGCTGCGTGCAGATGGACTGGGGGCTGGGCGGGGTAGAAGTCAGACTCAATTAAATCAATGTCTGTATCACTCCTTATGGCCTCATCCCTCTGTGTAGGACCTTGCGGTAAGAGGCTTTAGAGAACCCTTGTACGTTATTATTATTATTATTGTTGTTTTTGTTGTTAATAATAATAATAATAATAATCATAATGTATTTTTGATGCTTTGCATTCTCCCTTTTGCATGCATTTATGTGTGTGTGGGGGCGTGTGCATGTTGTCTGTCTGTGTGTGTGTGTGTGTGTTTATATACATATATATACATATGCACACACACACACACACAAACACACACATATAAAGTGGTACCTCAGAACTCGAACTTAATCCGTTCAGAACTCCGGATCGAATCCTAAAAAGTTCGGATTCTGATTGAGTTTCCCCCATAAGAAATAATGGAAAACCAATGAATTGATTCCCGGCCCCAAAAAATTACACCTAAATATGTTTTTTTTAGCATTTAGACACAAAATGAACAGGATAAAACAAGAAGAGCATATACTGTACTAAACACATCTAAGGACATTTATCAAAACAGTAA
>JAODJU010000030.1:221535-234110 GCA_026776725.1 Gnathonemus echidnorhynchus | reverse complement strand
AGTGACGGATGCGGCCCCCTGCACCCGCACATTCGCGGCACGGTGATCTCCGCTAGCTAGCACCCGCCATATACGACATTAATCCATTTACGCTTCTCATATTCATTAGGGCGCATGTGATTTGATTCCTGCTGTATGTGGCGCGCCACGTCGCCCGGGGAGGCGTAGCAAAGCTCACAGCCTTCAGCCTGTGATTTATTGCCTCTTTTTAGGCGACCTGCTTGGCATTTAGTCGAGTCTCATTCAGAAACATGAGCCTCCAGAATCGGTTCTGACGCCGACATCTTTTAGGCCTGGGTGCAGGAAGGGGATTCTGCCATGGTGGGCAGCTCAGAGAAATGGGCCGGTGTCCTACAGGTACATTTTCATATCGCCCTTTAAAAGAGTTTAATTATATCTGATTTGCTGAATTTGTTCACAGTAAAGGCCTTATAAGACCACTTTTAATGTTTGGCAAAAAAACCCATAATGCCATGCGGTAGCTTGTGTTCTATATAAAGAATATGCATTCTGACTGAGGTGCAGGTTACTCTTAATTGTAAGCTATTAGGTTACATGACAACGGTGCAGCGCCCTAGTCATGGTGCAGATTAATGTGCAGTATATGAACGCGTGTGACACATGCAGAAGAGGCGCTCGAGGAGCAGTGACTGAAAGGGAGTCGCCTGGTCGCAGTCTGCACACCGTGTCAGAATCAGTCAGCTTGCCGTCTTTCAGAATTGTGGCCAGTCAACAGGAGACACTGGCATTTAGCTAGAAACTGGTCAAAGCATTTTCAGCACTTTGAGCTGATGGGGACGTAACATGCAGCTTAAAAGGCTCGTTAACAATGAGCAGTAAAGATAATGAAGAGAAACATACAGAAGGTTAATATGTTAATGGGCTATCTGTGACATTTTTCACAAATTGAGCCATTTTTGCAGTTTGTATAAGTGTAAATAATGGAATATTCTCTTGTTCTGTGCTATTCTGTTGTTGTGATCAGTTTTATCTCTAAGAATTGGGAGTGTCTGTAAATGTCCTGACAGCAGGTTTGGCTGCATTACTCTGCCATTTGGCAATAAAATATCCAGTGAAAAGACGGCATGATATCGCAGTGGCCTTAGCTGTCACCCCTAGGCTGTGGGAGCCCCTCTGTGAGTACTGTAGCTTTGCACTAGAAAAATGGAGCGCCGATATTAACTGAAGTGAACAAAAAAACAACCAAAACAGCACACTGAGTGCACTAGTCCATTTCAAGTGTGGGAAAGGGTCACGTTCATTTTCTGAAGGAGCCTTTGTGTGCTATCGTCCCAATCTCTATCCAGACCTTCAAAGTCCCGAGACTCAGAAAGACACACGTCTATCACTGCATCGCAAATAAAAAATTCTTCAAAAAAATATTTACGGAGGAGAATGGCTTTTCTCTTCCTGTACTTACAGATCCGCCCTAAATTGTTACTGCAGCCTTTTTTTGTCTTGCCGTGTAATGAATGGTGTGACACGCTGCCAGGTTTTCACATCTGTCGCTCTCCAGGACTTTTCCGTCAGGGGTGCAGCTAAACAACCTTTATTTTTATCATCCATCTCCTTGGTGACACCGATTAAGGCAGGAAAATAAGTCTCTGGAAGCAGGACGTGCAGCTTGCCGTGGAGGCCGGCTGCCTCCGGCTCCACTCCCTACCCCGGCTCCGTCCAGCGTGAGAGCCGCCCCTCCTGCTCTCTGTCACGGGAGAGATGACAGTCATGTCACCTCGACCCCTTAATGCACCACCCCCCACTTTACCCCGGTGTGTCTCCATTAACCGTTTCCTCTTCTCATCTTCGATGGTCCGTCCATCATTTCCGAGAGTGTATCTCCTTTCCTTTAACATACCTTTAAAACCTTCCTCTCTTAGTGTTAAAAATCACGCCGCGCAGCCATCCTCCCTGATATGCCGTCCGCTTTCCTACTTTTTCTCTTTTTAATAACACATGGCTGTTAATCCCCTGCTTTCCGGGATATTGGAGGCCGGCATGAGAGGGTTGCTAATTGACGTGAGTGGAGCTGACATCCTGGATAATACACTGTGCAGGTTTATTCTCAGCTGTGACACAGCAGCCCATCATAGGCCTTTATTAACTACCGTGGGCTTGGTTATGCCAACCCGGTGGGAAGCCCTGCTTCTGGTGACACTGCCTCCGGTGGAAGGGAGGGCAACATGCGGATTAGCAGCGTCATGGTGACCCAGGCCAGGCCCTTCCGAGGGCCATCATCCCTCATCGCGAGCTCTTCAGAGGGGCCAACATGTAGCCTGTCTCCCCCCATTAAAAAGTAATTTCCCCAAAGCACAAGGATTGAAGTTTCTGCACAGTCTGAGGGTTTCAGAAATAAAACCTACATCAGCGGAGTCAGACGCTTCATATTTGTATTTGTCTCTTGTCCTACCTTGCTTTGCCCCTGCCCTTCACCCAGAATATCTCTCTCAAATAGGTCCAAGCTGAGTGTCTTTCTTGCCCAAAATATTCAGAGCTAAGACTGACATTCCATATTTGAGTTTATTGATATTTAAAAATTTTGTTCATCAGTTCATCCATCCATCTTCCTTAACTGCTTATTCAGTAACAGGGCTCAGTGAGTCTACAGCCTATTGCAAGAAGCACAGGGCACCATGCAGGGCATAACCGAGGCAAGGTGCCAGTGGATCACAGGGAACACACAGTCACACACATGATCAAACACTAATCTGCCTCAGTCACATGTCTGTAGAGTCCCCAGAGGAAACCCGTATGGACACAGGGATGGGCACAGGGAGAACATGCAAAATCCACAGACTCAGAGCCAAGCTGGGCGTCGATCCCACAGCCCTGAATGTGTGAGCCCACACTGATAGCCACTTCCTATGTAGTGGGGCTCCTCCCAATATACTATAGTCAACCTTAGCATCAGATATAGCTGAAGAGGCTTAACATTACTAATATAATTGTACGGAGGCCTTTGTAATACTATGTTTGGTTCAGTTTGCAAAAAATGAAAAACACGTTTTTAGCAATTTAGCAATAAAATTACAATGAAGGTATGGGGAAGTCATATATTATTAAATGTTGGAAACATACATTGGGAACTGTGTAATTCAGAACCCAGAAAATAAGGCACTGAAATAGCTCGATGGACTACAGAAAAATGTATGTAAACTTTCTGAAACTTTTTTAAAATGTTTTTTTTTCCCAGTATATCTAAGCCTTTGGAAAGGGAATGGATATGAGTATTATTACACTTTCTTAAAAAAATGAGTAAAATCAGCAAGAATCAGCAATAATTTAGAAACTGGGTTCATAGACAAGATGTCAGCCTGCCCATGATGGAGCATTTTTCTAAAGAAAATCATTGAGGCATTTGGGCAGACAAAAGTCCATTGCATATTAAAATGTGACAAAATAAAAGGCTTGAATTGAATAACACGAGGTCACCTTGTTTGAAATCAGCTCCAAGACTTTCTCCCTGACTTACCTCCTACGATACCCACCAATCACAGCATTCTTTTTTATAATTCCAGCTTTGACTACAATCCAGTGCTCAGATGCAAACTATACCGGTGTGTTTGGCTCAGTGGTAAGTAGTTTTAGAAAGTCGCTAGTTCAAATCCCATGGAGAGTGAAGTAATTATATCATTGTTGGGTCCTTGAACAAGGCTGTTAGTGGCAAAAATGTTCACGGGTGCAAGAAAACTTGCAGGCTATAATCTTCTCATAGTTTTGTCTCCTCCCTGTGTCATATGCTCACTAGGCATTGGTTAGTCATGGATCTTTCTACTGCATTTGAATGATCAGCCGATGTGATCAGTTTCTCCAGCTCGGGTTATAGGCCGAGAATGCAGGTGTGGCGCAGGCCATCGCATAAAAACACAGAACGGGGCTCCAGGCAGAGCCGACTTCTTCAGCTGCCTCGTTAGACCAAGTTCTCTGAGTGATAAAGTAAGAGCGGACCGCTCGGTCTTGTGAAATCCGCCCCAAGCTGGTGCTTATCCACGGAAAGTCACATCCATCATTTGTAGCACTCGTCCAATCAGACTCTAAACGAGACCTGTTACAGGCTTGACAGAGTGCTGCCTTCACTGAGGTAAGCAGGTGTGGCTTTATACACTTTGCTAGACATAAACCCAAGTTAAGTTGGAAGTGAAGCTTGACAACTTCGTCTTATTGCTAGCGGTTGTAGTTAAATTTACGGTATGCCACTTCCCAAAGTGACAGTAAATGTTTTTAATAGTAACGCTACAAATAAATCAATAGATCTATATCTACCCATTTTGCATAATGCTTATCTAAGACAGGGTCTTGGAGCACTTGGAGCTTAGTTTGTAATGCAATGCATACTACTGCTGACTACAATACTCATCTGCCTATCATCCACATAATCATGACGATGTCCACTTTCTATATCAAATGTCAAAGACTATCAATTCAAGCTATGCACCTTCATCAAGATTGCATCCACAGGTCCCACCAACACACTGAACACAAAATATGTTGTCCATGGCAAGTACTTGGCTGCCTGTTCTTGAGTTCTTGAGGGTAATTGTAAAATATATTAACAACTGTGATTTTATAAAAACATACATGGAAAGCAGTGGAAACACCTAATAAGTTATCAAGGACCCAATACGGAGTAGGTTCACCCCTTCTTGGAATGCCATCATACAGTACAAGTCCTGAACTGTGTGTAGGGGGAAATTGAACTAGATGAGCATCTATTTCTCTGAGGCATGAAAGATCTAGTTTGCACTGCTTCCCATAATGGTCCAATAATCTTTAGATCTGGTGATTGGGGAGCCCATGGAAGGCATTTGGCATCATCCTGGTGATCATGAAACAGCTATCATATTTGTTTAGCAGTGTATAAGGGGACATTATGATCTTGGATTATGGGAACACCATCGTGGAACAATGTTTGGACAATAGGGTATGCTTGGTCTTTAAAATGGCCTCGTATTTCCTGGATGTTATATGACCATGCAGAGCAATCATCGGACTGAATGACTCCCATGAGATGGCTGCCCTTACCAACAGACGTCTGGATGTTGGGAAAAGGATGAAAGATGATGCATCAGACCATATTAATTTTTACCATTTCTCAGGGTCCAGGTTGTGTGTCTTTGCACATTGGCCTTGGACACAAGCATTTTTGAATGGAAACACTGCCATAAATTCCAGCTTTGCAAAGCTCACAATGTACAGCTTTTGTTGAGGTGCTGACACAAATCTGTGATCGTTTTTAAGGCTGTATCTTTGTGTTTGTAATTGTGATTTAGTTACTTCAGAGTCAAAGCCCTTTTTAAGTGGTGTTTCTTATATCCTGCTATGCATATCAAGTCATTTAAATGCATATATTGGGCTGCTTGTGGAGCAAAATAAAATATGTTGAATTGCTCTTTGCTTCTGCATAGCTACAGGGCCGTATGTGTATCCTGTAGAGACACAATATACCTCCTGTTGCAGTGCTTGAGAAAGCGTGTCGTTATCATAAACACTGTGCTAGAAGGAGTGATCTTCAGTGTCACGCACAGAAGGGCCCTCTTCCCGCATCTGTGATTTTCAACGAGTCCTGGAAGTGTTTTTCTGAAGACGCTCAGAGGTTCTTCTCTTGGCTTTGTGGATCTTGCAAACAGCCGTGCGTTTGTGCCGACCGCGTTGTGCTTGGCTCTTGCTTTTGATGCAATTCCAAAGCCTGTCAGTCAGGCTCCATCTTCTGCACGGCTAAAAAAACAGAGTCAAACAGCAGATTCTTATATCTGCAGCAGCGCTGATCAAGGCAATACGAGCCAAAACATCAGGAAATTTCTTTTAGTGAGCTGGTGCTGTTTTATCGTTTTCCCCACTTCAGTTATGATCTCTCTAACTGCCTGTCCGAGGTTCTCCTCTTGGCAGGTAATTGCCGCAGTGGCGTATGAACCTGCCGCTGTGATGCGCCAATTGACGACTCTCTCAGAGTCTTTGTTGTATATAATGGGTCGTTTGCTCCTCACCGTATGTTACACCTTTTATGCAAGCCAGGCGAGTTCAATGTCATTGTCTTGAGCACCACCCAAGGCTGATCTCTGCATCTGCGCCTTATGGTGATTCTATTTTGATAAGCATTGTATCGTGAATTTTATCTGAATCTATCAGCCACAGGAGCGTGATAGGGTTTGAGGTCAGGCCTGGGCTACTGGACTTTGTCTATAGATCTGCCCAAAGTCAGTATGATTATCAATGCACATTTTTGCCTGCTTGTTAATGGGTTTTAGTAGAGTATTGAAGGGTATTAACTGCTGAGAATATCAAGAAAGAAATATAAAACATTTAAACTTGCAAAAGGCAGTATATGTTAAAAAAGGCAATCAGAATTTTTAATCACTGGTGGGCACAGCTAACCGAAAAGTTTCAGTAACTGCTAATCCGCTAACTCCAAAGTTTAGTTTGATAACACTAAACTGATTAACTGCTAAAAATGTTGTGGTAGCTAACAAGAACTGTTAACCACAAACTTTTTTATATGAATTTAGCTTTAGTTTGGTTTTCGGCTCTGAAACCCTTTAAAACATACATTTCAAGAATGAAATTTTAATATGTTGTAGTTTAGACATAGAGCTTTCCAGAAAGGGGTAGCATGCCACAATCAAATGATACAATAACATATATCTATAATTCTCTGACACCTATAATTAGTATAGTAAATGGACCAATCACAGTTGTTGAGGTTTGTGTCACTGCGATGTGTAATTACATTTCTGGGGAGGTACACATCAGGCTACGGTGTAGGTTACACAACTATGCCTCACCTATGGCATTGATTTGACACTGAAGTATAAATCAGCTTTTAAGACTGTAATGTCAACTGAACTACAGTGGTATGCTGCTAAGCTGCTGCTGCGTTGACTAATTATGTCTTGTGTTTACATGTAGTCAGCGAACAGTGTGCCAGATAGACTGTTGCAGACATGCTCATAACAGACAGGAACAAAAATAATTGATTTTACGGCTTACAAACATTTTGATTGTTAAACATTTTATTTAAAAATGTTACGCTAATCTGGTAACAAAAAAAGTTAATTTTGCAAATTAGCAGTTAGCAGATTACCAGAACACAATAAACACACACACACACACATATATATATATAGGTTATATAAAATATATATTTTCTCATTAAATTCTGAGTGTGTATAGTGGTCTGAACTTTAATTCTTGGTTGGTTTTCCCCTGTCCTCGTCTTTTAACGAATCACCCATCGTTTTAATATCTCTGACATTTTTAAAATGATTATATGGCTTTGGACACAGTAGCTGTTTTGCCACGTACACAATGTAATATAATATTCTGGGATGTCAAAACCCCAGCTGTAGTGAGATTGGATCACTCTGACTGGTGCTGGTCCTTTTAGCATCAGGGCTAATCTCAAATTCAGGGAACAGGGCTCACATAATTGTTCATTATCGACAGTGTTGGCTGCTTTCCTCTTCCCCACACTGGGTTTTATTATTTAACAAATGTAATTTAAAGAAGTGCACAACTGCAGGCCGGAGCGACGCTCCATCCCATTCCCGCTCATTCGATTTTGCTGCGCCCCATATTCAGGGCTCCCCATCTTTTAACCGCCTGGGGAGCCATTCACCGCCACCTTTGTGTCCTCCGTGTCACGGCAAATGAGACGGCGCCGGCGCTGTCCCCGAGTGCGTTCGGGGCGGAGACTTATCTAAATGGAATATCAGCCTTGTTTGGGTTATAATGGAAATCAAGCAGTGGGCACAGGGGTCCTTCCATGACTCACAGGTCTGTTCTAAAATGTGCCAGATTAGAAATGTAATGTGTGATTCATGAAGAAGCTTAACAATGCGCGACAGGATGATACCGCTTCCATGAAGCCTTAATAAAGGAAACAGCATGATGAGTGTCGCCTGTGAATACAGCCATTGAAGTTTCAGAGGCGACGCATCTCACTGCATATCTCTGCCGGGGGGCAGCTCTGCACGAATTTCTTAAAAATCCCAGTAAAGCTTCAGTGCTGTTGCTTTTTTTGTATATTGTAAACTTTGAACGGTTTCGAATTTCACATTATTTTGGCCCTTGGTCCATCCACCCGTCTTCTCTCCTGGACAGGGAGGCTTGGGTCCATTGCAGGGCTCAGTGCTGGTCTGTGACACCCTGGGTCGCATGTCATCCCTAAATGATAGAGCTGGATCATAAAAAATATACGCAGACAGGTTTCAGCACAATAGTATCCACAAAATTTATTCTACTCCAGTTATTTTCCTGTAGAACAAGTGAAATTCAGACAAATGCTTTTAAGCCTCTGTTTCTTACACAGGATTATCAAATTTATTTGGAATGGGTGTAAAATTGTATTTATTTTCCATAACAGTAAAAAAAAACACACAGCTACACTGGCTGTGTTTCTATTTCATTGCAAATTAATTTTGCTAGCAGTGCATGTAAGAAATGGGAATTATCCCTACTAAAATGGTCATGTGACAGAATGCAGTTCTCTTCAGCAGACATGTACATTTAGAAGCAAATCAGCTACAGATTCTCAGAAATTATTATAATATCATGAAGCCTCATGTATATGAAGACTGTATGTGACAGAAGCTGAAATGGTGCAAAGTGAAGGTGTGATTCACCTTCAGAGGTACTTTCTCCTGTAGTGGAACCTCATTTTAAAAGCTGTTGCTGCTCATCTCTTGGTGTGCAAAATGAATATGAACAATATATAAAGCAATATTATAATCACAGCTACTGCAAGTACCATGAATTGGATGGGGAGAGGGTGAATTATATTATATTACCTGTGGTAAATAATTTGTCTTAATTCTGCATTAAAGCTAAGCCAGTGACTTGAATGGCATGCCGTTCTCTTAGACTCAGGGAGCTTTAATGTGCTGCAATTACTAGCCTTGAGTTCACGTCACTTTTGTAATGTTATCCTACAGAGTAAGGCGCCTTATTGAAAAATCAAACTCTATCTGTTTTGTCAATGTGGCCATGCTTTGTTTTACAGCTCCGTGTGAGCTGCTGTAACACCCCCTCCAGTCCCTCCCCCCAACTTCACCAGCGGTACAATTAGTTCCTTTTATCCCAGAAACTCTCTAAGAGCAGAATAATGGCGTTGAGGCAGATAATACGTGCTGGGCTTGTTTCATTGGCTCTTTGTTCCTGCAGTAAGATAGCATGGCTGCAATGGTTATTGAATTGGGTTGCTCCTTAACCCTTGTCTTTTGATAATGCCATCTTGAAAGGAAATTAAAGTTGTGAGAGAGCAATGGAGATGGGAATACAATGGCAGAGCCAGATAGTATCCAGGTGTTGTTCTTCCTCCTCCTCTTGTCATCTGTCCTTCTGTCGCTTGGTCACTTGGTTTCTTTTTCAAGAAATGGACGATTTCTGCTTTGTGTTTGTGTATTCATACAGTAAATGTTCCATAACACTGGACGTTTGTGGAAATGATTTAACGCCTGATGAAGAATGCTATTTGTATTTTAAGGGAATCTGACATTAAACAAAGTAGATATGTAGTAAAACACACTAATAGTATTGTGTGCTGTCATTTAATGTGAAGTCGCACAGTAGGCTGTTTGACCACCATGTGCTGTCGGGAAATTTCAGACGTGCAACAACTAGCTAATCTGGTCCATGCCTATTCAATGGTGGCAGAGCGCCAGATACACAGATATGTTAATGATACATTAGAATGTGAAATCGGGAGCAGCTTGCAATGTTATGAGGAATCGTCTACTTCATAGAAAGACGACTTCATGAGACTCAGCATGCCGCCTTTTTTCTGGTAGCTTTTTGGTTTCTACGGAAGTCCCAGTAGCTCGTAGTGCTGGTAGCCAACAGTCCATTTGGATCAAGGCATCAAGCAAACGCTGGAGGGGGAAGAGAGGCAGGAAATGAGAACTGAACATGCGTCTATTCCAAAGCTTTCTAGCATAATGGCACAGCTTACGCAGGCCATGTCATGGCCCACATGGTCGGTCATATGACCTTCACATAAATTTAGAAGCTGGTATTGTACATGTAAACTTCCTGTTTGTGGCTGTGAGGCCAGGCCATACCAGCCAGCATCTGGCTTCTTATTCAGCTTGGATTTCTGTGCCCGCAGTCTCCTTCTATAAAATAAGAATAATACAAGCAGGAGGAAAACAAGCACGCAGAAAAACATGTCAATTAAGTGCAGGGGTCTTCAAATTAAAAGTGAACGCTTGGCTCAAGAAAAACATGAGAGGCGGGAGAGGGTTGTGGGTGACAGGCGGAGAGACGGGCTGAGAGCCTGTGCCACTCAGGAGAGTGCAGGGGTGCCAGCGCCGCCTCGATCACTGTCACGTCGCGCGCCCTGCTGTCCGTCAGCGCGCCATGCCGCTAGCCGCATGCTAACGCCCCTCAGGCTTCAGCCCCGCTATCAGTACTGATCCGCAATCTGTCCTGAATTAGTGATGAGAAAGTCTCAATTATTTTCATAATTTTGAAATTTGGATTTGCATTTTTCTTTATTGCCCATAAATTAGCATATGTGAGATATCCTTGTCCAAATAAAACTTTTGTTTGATATCTACGTAGCAGTCTTAAATCGGTGACCTAAACTTTTTTCCCACTGATAGTGCTAATTAACTCGAGATAACAGACGAGAGGTGAGAAAAAGAGAGCAGAAATAAATGTGTTTTATCAACAGTCGACTTGGAGGACAAATTAGCACTTTTCAGACAGGAGTTTAGCTAACAGGGCAGCCGATGATACATCCATGTGTCTTATTGTTCCCATTTCTCAGCTGCCAGCTTCTTCTGGAAGTACAGTGTAAGCTTAGTGGCAAGGCGGCTCACACACTTCTGCGCTGTAACTTTAACAAAATGCACGCTGACCTCCTCCCTGCCTGTTGCCTCAGTGCCCTTTTTTTTTTTTTTGTCCCCGCGCAACATTTACATCATCTGCATTAGTCATCGCGTCTCTGCTTGAAAGGAGGCAAATTTGGGAGAATTCTGAGGGGCTTAGCTGCCGGAGCCATGCTGGCCGTGCTCGCAGTCAAACATACAGCCAGCATGCTCCCACATCCTGCTTTGGAAATCAACTCCAGTGCATAAAAGGGTGACCTTTCGAGATTCAGAAAAAAAGTCAAGGAAAAAATAGATAAAAGAGACAGGCTAGAGTGGGGGTGTGTGGCAGGGGGTAAGATAATTCTGCCTGAGAGAACTATTAAAGCCAAAGATTGCTCTGGCTGCCTTCAGGTTTATGCCTTTTAAAAGACTGAAATTGGTCCTAATGGCTCCATTATCGGCGATTGCCATTGTTTGTTTGTTTTTATTGTAAGATGAGCATATGGGACTGTTAAAGCCTTTTATGGTGTGATACCCAGTTATTGCTGGGATCAACTCTCTCGGGTTGTGTTCTGACACCCTGTTCAGCGCCCGTCCAGGGGGTGGGGGGTGGGGGGGGGTGGGGGACTCTACCCCTGAAAGCTTGAGATAAAGCAACTCAAGATGAAACCCATTTTAACTACTTACTGTAGAGTGGTAGAAGCCTTCTGTGACACCGTCAGAAGAGGGAATGCAGGATTGAAAGCAGCACTCGCTATACCCTGGCTTGTTGGCCAAAGACATGGATCCCTGTTCACAACTGCCACTCGCTGACCTCGCCTCTCTGCAGATTTTATAAATTAAACGTCTTAATGGGCACCTGATCTGCCACTCCTCTTTCAAGTGATGTCTTTTTTCCCTGCTCTCAGCTCCAGCAAGGATTTCTCTTTCCAGTGGAGTATCCTGAATAGAAATCATATATCCCACTGGTAGCTGAAGATGTCTGGTTGCAGCAGAATTGGTTTTGTTGCTTGCAGCTGCATGTCCCACAACGAGGCACTCCGAGGGTCAGGTGACCCAGCCCACTCTGATTTCCGCCCTCTCTCCAGGCCCGCCACCAAGCATATCAGGCTCTCTGCTGATTGATTGACCTAACTGGTCCAAAACCACACTAGGGAAATTTCTCAGACTGATCAATGACTTAAGTAGACTTCTGGCAGCCTGACAGCAGTGTGTGATGGGCTCTCGCCACCGAGAAACATTGGGGTGCAGAGTTTCCATTTGATCTGCTGTAGATGCTCCTCTGTCTGTATTGCCACCCGATCTGATGGCAGAGACGGAGCTCAAATTTAAAAGCAACCCAAACACTGGGACACCATTTAAAATAATCAGGTATTATTATCAAACAAGGCTACTTACTTGGTATTCAGTATTCAGTTTCATTAGATGTGCATGCATATTCTGCATATGGATAAAGTGGTGGAAATTGTGAAGCGGATGATATTAAGTTTTCGCACACATTAATGGCTAGGTTGGTTTGGTTGGGGAGTGGGGGGATTTCTTCAGGTCAAGACCCTTTAGGGGTGGAATCCTTAGGAGGACATAATCCCGGGGGGGTATGGGGTTGTGGAGAGGAGGGAGGAAGGCAGTGGAGTGGAAACACTGCTTCTCTTCCCCAGGGGTCTGATGAATTACTCTGTTGGCTACAGAGTCAAGAATACACTTCTTCTTCACCTTGTATTCCTCAAGTCTTTATTACAGTCTATTTCATCTGCCAGGCCCCAGAGATTTTTA
>JAODJU010000030.1:204868-221504 GCA_026776725.1 Gnathonemus echidnorhynchus | reverse complement strand
ATAGACATAGACACACACACACTCTTGGTATGATGCAGTGGGTTTTGAGGAATATTAACTTTGTGACGGCTATATTTTGACCAGTGGAAGATATGCAGGATGCCCGTCTTTGTGATACATATGAAGACCAAATGTCAGACGCACGCTGTCACCTCCAGCAGATGTTCCTGGCAAGCCCTTGACAAGGTCATCTTTTTTTTTGGAGCTGGGGCGGCACGCTGAGCTGATGCTCTCACAGATACGGCAGCGCCTATCTAATCTTGTATCAGCCGAGCTGATGAAGAGCAAAAGCTGTCCTTCGTTTCACTGGAATCCTGGAGCCGTGACGCTCTGGCTGATTGACATTTAGTCTGGTGCCCGTCCCCAATATTCCCAGACAAAGCACCCTGTGGCATTAACCCCCCCTTTTTACTTCCTGTTCCCTCATTCTGGCCTCAGCTTTTCACCTCTCCCCTGATGTTCTCTCTGTTAAGCAAATGAGCGCTTCAGAAATTGACTGCAATTTCCCCAGGTTGCCGGAGACCTTGAGTAATTGTGTGGGAGCTGAAGCAGGGCTTAGACTCAAGGCTGAATAATGATAGCTGCACATTGACTTAAATTAAGGGTACTTATATTAATTGAACCTCTGAAATAATGTTTTATTTACAACAAAGGGAAGGTGCAGGAAGAATAAAGCGTTTGCGCTGGTTGTCAGCGACTGGTGCCCTATTCCTTCCGTCTCGCTGTCTGGCTACAGTAACTTACATGCGGCTCAACCGGCAATTTCCCCTCTTCTTAAATGTCAAGGTTATTTCTCAGGCTCCTTCAGAAGAACCTGGGGGAAAGGAATGGCCGGGTTCAGAATCGGATATCCAAGTTAAGCAAATGAGCCGCTTACAGGAGTGAATCTCTGCGGAGCTCCTGCTGGGGATTGATTAGCACTGATTCAGGGGCAAATGGGCGATTCACTCTCGCTAACGGTGACATTGGCCGCCTCGCTCGTTTCGCTGCTCAGCAGTGACTTCGGAAATTACGCATAGCAGTAGTTTGCAAAATGATTATTCTCAGAATTCCACATTATTTTTCCATATTGACTTTTCATCCCCTTTTAAATCCCATATTCCATCAAAACAGCTAGTGAAAGCTTTGTTGACACAGGGAAGACAATAAGTGAAATATTTTTGCAGAATCGTGCTAGAAATTTCCGGGAGATGCATTGTTCCAGGTTGATTATAATTCTACTGTTTATTCCTGATCTAATCAGCTGTATTGTAATGCAGTCAGAGTGATTGTGTTAGTTAAGATACAAAGTATCACTAGCTACCTCTGTAATACCCCCGTGAAGTGACGTATATGAGAAGTGATATTTGAGTAATACCCATGGACTTTAGCTTTAATTGTATCAGATTGCTGGTTTGGAGAATCGGTTTGCTGAACATGTTGTTATGTGGGTATAAATAGCTGCCACGATGCTGGAAATGCCAAGCGAGTATGTGCCCGCACCCCGATGGGGCCCAGCACACCCTGCCAGCCTCACACCCCCCTGCCAGCCTCACACCCCCCTGTCACACCGTCCTGCTTCCTGTGACGCTGCCTTCAGAGAATCCGCAGCAAAGCCCGGACCCCTCCACTGGGATGCGATCGACGTTAACAAGAATGGATGGAGGCAGTGGACATGTGCACTTGGGCACTGTGACAGACTCGGGGGGGGGGGGGGGGGGGGGGTGGACACTGGAGTGTGATACACTGCCACTCAGGCCACAGCTTTTCGTTGGACTCCACCACTGGCGATTGATCCTGATAGTCCATTACTGCAGTCGGTTCCAAGGACGGCACCCTCCCTGACTCTCTCTCCCCGGGGGTCCGAGGGGGGGTTCTAATTAAGATGCCCCGCCCTAATACTGAGTGTAAGACACACAGAAGACTTGCTGCCGACGCCTTTCGAATGAACACCTGAACCTGTTACACAAGTGTTTTTTTTTTCAGTTAATCTCTGAAAATGCATTTGATAGACTTCAATGAAGGAATGTAGTGTTTTGCCCTGTGAAAGCCAAAAGATGTTTGGCTTCCATGGGCCATATTATTGGTCACCCTGGTGCATGCTGGCCAATAGCATGCGGCTGTGGACAGAGGAGGGGCAGCAGCGGGATTGTGAGAGAGCTTCTGGCAGGGGAGAATAGGCTAAGCTCAGTTCTGGAATGATACTGGAAAGGTTTTGTACTCCGGTAATTCAAGCAGGATGTCATTAATTGTGCTGAGCTTGCATGACAGTGCTGGATGCTTTCGCACCAGCCCCTGTGCCCTGCTTTGTCCCGTCGCCCTTGCTCTTGTGGGGATGGTCCTGGTTATTTTTGTCAGGATCCCACAAAAAAGGAAGCTTGATTAGTTTAGTGCCCCATTAAGTCGCTGGTACCTCCAGTCCATATTGTCCTTCTTTGCTCTTTATGAAACATCCTTCCGGAGCAGCGTGAATTCTGTACAGCGGCGAGGACTGAACCTGATGCTGATGGCGTCCTACAGGCTTAGGGATGACCACTGTGCGGATTCTGTGCCTGTGAGACCGGCCCCTGATGTCGGCTCTCATGTCGGACGAAGGTTTTCCATTGGCTGTGCCCAAACCCTTCCAGCTCGCTCGGGCAGCCTGGACGGCAGGCTCAGGATCATTGGCCGTGCTTTACGTCATACCCGGGCAGCCTTGCCCATGGAGTGCGGGTGTCTGCTGTTATAAGCCCATACAAAAATCTACAGGGTAAGAGGAAAACTCATGGGCTAAACACCTCCATGCTTCTTTTTGACTCTGGCCAATAGTGGGGCTCTCCAGGTTAGAGATAATCCTCCCTGGGAGGATTTTTAAAGGCAATGCCCATGGCACCTCCTTCATCTTATGCTCCTCTCTGCTTGCACCAAAATATGCCCTTGTGGGGAATTCAGGGCTGAGTTGCAAGGCTTGTTTTCCTCCGTAACTTTTTTTTTTTTGTCTCTGGGAAAGCTTGTCGCCCCTCCGGGAGCCGCCAGTGCCCCTCCTGCCCCGGCATTAGCGCGTCGCGCTGCTGCTCCGCACAGCCGTCCTCCTCTAGCTCCTCCCCACGGCCATCTCCCGCCTTCGCCCGTCGTCACGGTGACAAATGGAGTGTCCGGGTCCACGTTTGACTCCTGGAGGATATTTCTTCTTTCTCTGTCAGCCTGGGCTGCGGCGATACTTCTTTAAACTCACTGGCTAATGAAGAAGCAGATGCTCTGTGTTTTTTTCCTCTTCCTTGCACGCGGCTGCGAGCTCTCGACTGGCACCGCCTCCCGACTGCCTATTCGTTCCACCTGAACCAAGTGAAATCAAATGTAACGGGCAGGGAGTGATGGAGGGGGCGTGAGCGGCAGCCCGCACAGGGCAGGCCAGCACAGCGGCGCCATCACTGGTGGCTGAAAGTAGCTACAATGGCGTGGCGGCGGCTGAGGAGACGAGCGCCTGTTTGTGCTCTTTTCCGACCGCCTTTAGATTCATTCGTTTTTCATCTCTTCGCTTTCCCTCGCCGCCTCGGCCAGCCCTGCGTGACACTGACAGGTGCGATGCCTTCGTTTTGCTCTCCCGCCGCGTCGGGTTGGACCCTGAGGTTCAGGCCCGCGCTTTTGTTCCTGACTCCACCCCGGAGCGCGGAGCATATGACATCACTGCCTGCCCTGCGGCATCTGGACGGTCTCACACCACTTCCGACTTGCCACGAAATCACTGCCTCAAATCTTTTTGGAAATTTTTTTTCCGTCTGCCCATGTTAATTATTATATCGAGTCAAGAAATTTTAGAATGATTAATGACAGATCTTTATTAAGTAAGGAACGTGGCTGTAAAGGTTGGGGGGGGGGGGGGGGGGGGGGGGATAATTATTTCTGATACATATCGATTTTTTTCCTATTGAGTTACTGGTCTGTAGTGCCTAAGTAATTCGTAATGTGCATTCACTGCAGTTACAGTAGAGAAATCCTATTTTGTGATGGCTGTATAATGTGATCAGGGGCATTTTAAGCCGCTGTTCTCGGCCGTCTGAAATTACATCTCCCCCGAACCCCTCCTTCCAATTTGATTTGATTAGAAGGGCAAACTGCCCTGCTGCTTCTGTCCGCTTACTGCCGCAGACGGTCGACCTTGGCAGGCTCGTCCTCAGAGCTCCGCTCCTCGTGAAATAAGTGTCCTTCTCGCAATCAGACACAAGCAAGTGCCGTGTACCTTATGCCTGTTTGCACCAGGATCGTTAGCTGGCAGGCGAACAGTAACGGCGGCGCCAGTGAGAGGCAAAGATGCTCGAATCGGAGCAGAATTAACGGAAAGCAGCATGGATGAACCTGAGACACAGAGTTATGGAACACCGTGATGGCTGTGCTGGTAATGGGTGTTATAGATGTAAAAATAAGGTTATATTAACACTTAGCCTACAGCTGTCAATGTACAGATAAGACACAGGCATGTGTAGAAACAGAGCAGTGAAATGGGTGCATTGCAGTACTGGTAATTGTGCTATGTATGTAAATATAGTGTCATATTGACGTGAGGCATACAGCTGACAGTGTACATATAAAACACATACGCAGAGCATGCAGACAGACGGCCAGTTCTGCAGCACCCGGTGTTGTGTGAATGCTGTCAGAGGAGCTGCCACAGATTAACATATTTATTTCTGCGCGGCCCCCTTTCTCGGGGGAGCTGTTTAGCGCGAAGAGTAGGAGTGAAGGTTTTCGCGCTTTTGGGAGGCTGAGCACGTATGGGGAACCCCCCCCCCCCAGTATGAAGCGGCGCCACCGTGTGGCCGAGCCAGGGCCGCGCAGGGAGTAGGCAGCCCAGCGCTTGCCCTTGGGGTCCCCAGGCGCCAGGTGGGGGAGTGGGAGGTGTTTTCCCATTGTGCTGAGGCAGCAGCTGCGCTGCCCTCTCTGTGCTCTTTATGGTGGAGCAGGCAGGTCACCTTCTCAGCGGTGAGATTTAGTGCTGGGTGAGAACGCGAGCTGGGGGCAGTGGGTGTGATGGTTGCTGGCTGTCGCTCCTCAGCGGGGGTGGGGGTGGAGGGGTCAGGGATTTTTACACGTGTTTGGGTGGGGCACCGTGACATATGACGACATTTAGTACACCCTAGAAACTTTGCGGGTAGCACTTCTGAAAAGCGAAGAAGTCGGAGAGTCGGAGGTCCGCCTGGGGAGACCGGGTGCCGTTTGCCAGCCGCGTGTCGGGTTGACTGATGGGAAAGCGAGCGGCGCTACTCTGCAGCAGCGGCGAGCTGAATAGCCACGTGAGAGGAATGCACACAAGATCCCCAGGCAGTCACACAAAAGATAGCCCCACCGTAAGCGAGTTTGAAGCTCCCTCTGTTACCCACAGCGCCTTCATAGTTCTGGGTAACGTTATCTTCTGTTGACTGGCTCTATCTCCAAAAATACAAAAAGGTTTTGTGGCGGGGTTTCACTTTTTTTTTTCCTCTTGCCGTTGAGATGGCCAAATTTATTAATGCAGTGTGACTGCTTATCTTCTGGAATTTTCATAGACCTCTGTAAGGCTGTTTCTGCAGTCAGTGGTTTAGCTTGTTCTGTTGTAAGATTAAAGTTTGTGAGGTGGCAGCCAGCAAGGAGGCTTTGGACCAGCGGGAGGGTAAATGTAACCACAGACTTAAACAGATTTAAAGGGCTGAGAAATTAGCTTGAAAAGTATGGCCAATAGGGAGTTTTTACTTCTAAAAAGATATTCTTCAGGTGAATCCCTGCTTTAACATAAGCTGTGCAAATTGTATAAATATGTGTGAGCATATGTATAATATTTATTTTGTGAATTATTTGTACTTGCTTCAGTGTAAAACTGAGGTATGGGATCACTTCACTGAAGGTCATAAAAGAGGCTTTGCTGAATTCCCAAGGTAAGAATTCCTAACGACCCTACAAAGTTTTGTTTCTTAGATCCAAACACACACTCTCTGACATTTAATTATCATTTTTAATCTGATTAAAGACCTATTTTCTTTTCCTTTCCTTTGAGCTTAAGTAATCCTAAAAATATTTGCTGGATATGTAATGTACTTATTTATTCATGCTAAATATTTGCTGTAGTTTACTTACTTTCATAAGTATTACACATATTTCCATAAATATCGTGGACTGTCATGGCTGATATTACCTGTTATTGTTATTACATTATCACTGGATGTATACAGGTAGTGGACGCAAAGGTGAAATTACTAATGAGATTTTAGTCGAATTCTGGCCTGCTGTGTACAGCTATCAAAGATGCTGTGTGTCTCTCACTTATATCTTTATTGCACAGCCTCATTGTTTTAATTGAAATGACTGTTCTCAAGACAGCCCAAAAAGCGATAGGTGATTATATGTTTCTTCAAAGCACCTAATCACAGGAGGTGACATGAATCTTACCGTTTCCCAAGATTCTCCTTGGTCTTGCTGAGAGCTGGAAGGGAGCAAAAATATGGACGGCGGGTCCCCCAAGGACCCCAATGGTTCAGGACACTAGCGAATTACATGGTATTAAGAAAAGAGTGGAAATGGTCCTTGCCTTGAGGATGGTCCTCAGAACCATTACTGGGCCATTGGATCCTGGAACTCTGACTACCAGGCATTCATTTGTTGTTTGTGAGTTCAAATATAGATTTGAATTAAATGGAGAAAAGGATTGCCATATCCCTGCCTGTCTCCTCCCTGTCATGGCCTTAACATGTCACACCTTTTGTCTTGCCTCTAATTCCCAACCCTCATGTAAGAATCAATCCCAGCTGCCTCTCATTAGTTCCTTCGTTTGTCCCATTCCTATGTTGTCTATACCCCCGCGCCTGGAATGTGTGCCTCGGTGTGGGGGGTACTGTCATATCCCTGCCCATCTCCTCCCTGTCTGGCGCTAACAAGCCACGCCTCGTCATGCCTCTCGTTCCTCACCTTCATATAGAAATAACTCCCAGTTGCCTGTCATAAGTTCTCTTATTTGTCCCATATATATGTGTTCCCCAGTCCAATCATTGACATTGAACCCCCTAGTTGCCTGTGCCCTTCCTTGTTCCACTCCTCCCATTTTTGATCCCTCATGATCCTGTTTTATTTCCAGTCCCTGTTTGTTGAGTTCAGTAAACCCCCTTTTTGTTTCACCACAACGCTTAGCCTAGAGTCTTTGGTCCTGCAATTCGTAGCAGAATGACTGGACTCTGCAAATTGCCTATCGGTTATCCCCGGGAGCTTCTCATGCTCCGCATGTCCACTTGCACTCATCCCCCTGCAACCAGCCTTTTACCTCAGCCTAAGCCTCCGGTCCACAAACCTTGGGTTATGGATAATCCACTGATGGACCTACTCAGCAACAGTGATTTGGAGGAGCCTGATGAACTTGATGAGCCACCCTGCCTCCTGAACGCCCACTTGGAATAGAGGCACAACCCTGTCATGTGGGAGGTGCCCAGGGCCAGAGCACTCTTTGGGCGGGCAGGGGAGATACTAGCAGGACACGCCATGTTTGGATCCCCAGGAGGCAGAGAATATCTGACTTTCTATGAGGGAGATGAAGCGGCTATATAAGGGTGAAGCTGTTCAGCCCCCTGGCTGTCCATAGCTTGCTGCCACAGATCTGCCCATCCACTCCCCACAGTTTGCTGCATCTCCACCTGCCATTTCTAGTCAGAGGAGTAAAAAGCAGAGGAAGTGGGCTATGCCCATAACTACCGCCTCCTCAGACCCCATGCCTCCCTCCAAAGGCCAGCCCAGGAGAGGCTGCCGTCATGCCTCCAGAACCCGGTCCAGGAGAGGCCACTGTCATACCTCAAGAACTCATCTTCACCTCTGCTGTGTCTCCGGAGCCTGTCATCGCCTCCACTGCATCTCCAGAGTCCCAGTGAGGGTGGTTCCTCCAGCTCCTTGCCCTAGGGGGACCCATTCACCCAGCTCACCTCCAAGTGTCCCGGCTGTGCCCTATTCGGCTCCAGGAGTCTCAGCTGTGCCCTGTTCGCCTCCTGCTGTCCTGGCTGCATCCTGTTCACCTACAGGTGTTCCGGCTTTGCCCTGTTTACCTCTAGGTGTCCTGGCTGCACCCTGTTCACCTCCAGCTGTCCTGGCTGTGCCCTGTTCACCTCTAGGTGTCCTGGCTGCACCCTGTTCACCTCCAGCTGTCCTGGCTGTGCCCTGTTCACCTCCAGGTGTCCTAGCTGCACCCTGTGCCTACAGATGACTCAGCAGTGCCCACTTGTGTCCTGATGTCCCATCAGTTCCAGCCTCCTCTTTTGATGTTCCATTGGATCTGGCCCTGTCTCCTGATGTCTTGTCGGTGCCTGTCTCGTCTCATAAGATCCCACCACTGCCTACCTCATCTCCTATCATTGCCCTGTCGCCCTGCTTCATCTCTAGTTATTATCCAGTGCCTGACTCCCTGGTTGCCATCAGACCATATTGGAGTGATCCGGAGGACTTAGAGCGGGACCCTCTGGACCTCGCCCTGAGTCCCAATTTGTAGTTCCCCCCACAGCCTGAAGTCCACACCAATATCTCAGTGTGGTTAGATGTGTCAGCTAGGGTCTAAGAGAGGGGGTGGCCGAGTCTCCATCTCCTTGAGGGGGAGACGGATGCACACTATCCATGCTGGCTTCCCTGACTCTTGTTTGCCCAACTTTGTCCCTCGGGGGCAGCTCTCCCCGGAGGGAAGGTCTCTCAGTGCCCTGCTCTCTTCTCAGCACCATCTGGCTCTGCAAGCCCCTTGGTGCCTTCTGGAACTGCTGGCCCTTCAAAGCCCTTAGGCCCTGCAAGACGCACCCCCCTCACCAGTGAGTGGGCCCAGGAGGACCTACATTCCACGTTTGCCGCCTGGCTCTCCAGGATCCGGGAGACTCAGGGACATTTCCTGTTCCCTCTAGTCACACCTGTGTCCCTGTCCCAGTACCCAGTCCTGCCTGTTTTGTCCTAGCCTGTGTCCTCTGTGGCCACCCCCTACAGGGTATGTTTCTGTCCCTGTTTCTGTTGTCCTTCTTCCTGTCCATACTGTTCTGGAGTATATCATGTGTGTCCCTTCTATTGTCCCTTTGGTCCCTGGATTTGCCTTTGATTGTTCCATGCCCCTAGTCATGCCATGTATCTTGTCCTGTGTCCTTGATCCTGTCTGTCTTGTGTCCTCTAGCCCTGTGTGTCTGCCCTGGTGTTTGGTTCCATTGTCCTGGCCCTGGTGTGTATCGTGTTCCGACTCTTTTGATATCCCATTTGGTTTCTCGGTCCCTGAGTGCCCTGTCTATACCCCCGCGCCTGGAATGTGTGCCTCGGTGTGGGGGGTACTGTCATATCCCTGCCCATCTCCTCCCTGTCTTGCGCTAACAAGCCACGCCTCGTCTTGCCTCTCGTTCCTCACCCTCATATAGAAATAACTTCCAGCTGCCTGTCATAAGTTCTCTCATTTGTCCCATATATATGTGTTCCTCAGTCCAATCATTGACATTGAACCCTCTGGTTGCCTGTGCCCTTCCTTGTTCTACTCCTCCTGTTTTTGATCCCTAACAATCTTGATTTATTTCCAGTCTTTGTTCTTTGAGTTCAATAAACACCCTTTTTTATTTCAGCACAACACCTGCTCTTGAGTCTTTTGTCCTGAGATGCGTAACAGAATGACTGGTCTCTGCAAATTGCCTAGCGGCTATCCCTGGGGGCCTCCCATGCTCCGCATCTCAACTTGCATGCGTTCCCCTGCACCCTGCCTTCTCAACATTACTATTAGACCATTGGAGCTTGGAGCTCTAACTACCAGGCAATCACTGTCTGTGAGTGCAAATAGAGAATTAAAAGATGAAAAGGATTGTCATATCCCTGCCCATCTCCTCCCTTTTATGGCCCTAACAAGCCACGCCTATCCGATTCCTCTTGACTCTTATTCCTAACCCTTGTGTGGAAATCACACCCAGCTGCCTCTGATTAGTTCCCTCATTAGTCAGGTATATACGTGCTTCCCAGTCCTGTGTTCCCCAGTCCAGTCATTGATATTGAAACCTCTGGTTGCTTGTGCCCTTCCTTGTTCCACTCCTCCCATTTTTCATCCCTTGTGATCCTGTTTTATTTCCACTCTCTGTTTTTTGAGTTCAATAAACCCCCTTTTTGTTTTCCCACAACCTCATGCAGTTTGTGACAAGGATAAGGAATTGATTGTAAAACTGTATTTTTCACAGCTGAAAAATTGTCAAAAAAAGGGCATTTGGCAAACCAAAATTAATAAGCATAACGGTCCTTGTTTTTTTTTAATTGTTACTTTACCTCCCATTTGTTCAAGTTTCTGGGGGAATGATCAGCATTTTCTGAAAGAGCAGTGTTTTGTTTTATGTAAAAGGTGCATACAATTAAATGAGTGGGAGGGGTTGCCTAAATGTATTATTATATAGTATATGATGAGAGAAAACCATCATAAATCCTAACAATGCACATACCGTTGGGAAGCTTGGAGTCCCACACTGATGGCAGGATGTTCTGAAATAATGCTGTCCTGATCGATGCCAAGACTCAACATCTGTTTGGCAGCACAGATTAATAATAATAAGTTAAAATTCACTCGTGACAAATGACGCTTTTATTGATGTAGAAGGACCCATAATCTGACCATTTACAACAATATTTAATCATAAACAGCTGAACACGCAAAATCCAAGGTTTTGAAATTCATGTCAGAGAAGCTGCACGCTAACTGCGTGTCCAGAGGCACACAGAAATAAATGCACTTGGAGGTGTTTTACGTCCAATCATCTGATATAACGTATTGTCTTCCCAACTGATGATACCAGGACTACAGTGGTTACTTTGTCCTTAGTATGGCCTTAGATTAAATTTTAAAGAGTTGTCATCCTTTTGGAAAAAAAAATCTTCTTACCTAGAATAATATGTTGGTATAATCAGTTAGCTATTGACTCAAGGTAATTACCTGAAGTATAAGTGCTGGGAATGTCATCAGAACTGTGATTTCTCAAGGCATCATGTTAGATACTGTAGATTGATTTCAACTTTTGGTTCATTTTGTTAACCTGGAACAAAAATGAAACCATAATGTTTCATGCTGAGGTTAAGTACATTATGCACTATTTCTGCTGACTCTCGTATTTGCAAATCTGCTATGGAAATCCTGGTTGCCCAGGCTGCGGAAGGCTGTCTCATGTTGACGGTGTGAGCGGCGGCAGAGTATGTGTCAGGGAGTCGCCTCTATGTGCCCGCTTCCTGATTGACACTGACTAATCACAAAATGACACCACAGAACTCAAGAGCGTGTCCCCTGCCCATATTACAGCTGCAAATTCATGAATGTTTGCCCTCCACTGGTGGCAGGAAAATCTGCCCTGAATAGGTATCGTAGTTCACTGCATAATATCGCTTTTGATATATGGGCTAAATCCAAGGATCTATTAATGTGCCAAGTTTGGCCTTAAACTCATATGCCTTCTGTCTGTGTGGAATTTGGCACGTGAGCCTCAGCAGAAATAGTGCCGATTTCTGCAGGTTCCCTTGTATATTTGTACAAGAAATAAAAGCATTAGTATTGTTTATCACTGTTTGAAAGCTGTTTGTCTTTAAATTCTGAGGAACAATGAAGAAAACATGTTTGTTTTCTTCTGACTCACTGGACCCTCTCATACTGAAGATATCATGGATGCTAGGGAGCTGTTTGCGGTTGTGCTGAAACTGTGACGGTGAGAATTTGAGAAACATGGTGCATTTCTGGGAATTCTTTTGTTTATGAACCTAGAATTGGATCTCTTTTTTTTCTTTCCAAAATTTTTCATTTTCTGTCAGTGAAAGGTTGCACTCCCAGAGCATATTGTAACACATTCCAGCTAGCATATAACTCTGTGAGGGGGGGCTGCGCACCTTGGATCTCACCCCCCAGCCCTGCGTGTGTTGAGTTTGCATGACTTTCCTCTAGCTAATCTGGTTTATTCAGGGGTGGTGTCTGGCTCAGTGGGTTAGGATGCTTTGCCTGTGATCAGAAGGTCGCCAGTTTGAATCATGGGGATCAGCAGAGCAATTTCACAGATGGGCCCAATTGCTCCAGGGACTTTCACAAGAATGTGAATCACTATGGATAAGGGCATCTGCTAAGTAAATAAAATGTAAAGGTTCCATCGACTGTAAAAGCACAGTTGTGGTACCCAAGTCCAGACTCTGTTTTGAATCCACATATGAATTGACAGTCTTGTTACATTCTCTGGTGAGCAGTCTTGCTACTCTTGACTCGGACTCAAACGCTTGTGACTCAGATAACCTTCCTGAGTGCTTCCAAGCCCAGTGTACAGTATGTCTTCATATTTCAGCCTTCATATTTCTTCCATGTTTTTCAGTGTAGTGCACACACCCATACAGTCAACTCACAGCCTCATCATGTCCGTCAAGTCAGCGATTATCCGTTTTGTGTACATATACCTTAAGGATTTCCTATGCAAGACATACAGTAAAAAGAAACATTGTGGAATGCAAATATTGCTAATAATCATTATAGGGGAGTAACGGTACACAAAATTTACAGTTTGGTACAAATGTCAGTTTTGCGTTTAAGGTTGGGTACAACTTTGGTATGGTAGGGAAATGGAATTTCTTTAGAAATTATTCCTTAATAGCTGCAAACTAAACACAATCACAATTATGAACAGTTGTAAGCTGAAGGTAATGTGTCTGTCAATGTGCCTGAATAACAAATCCTAAGAGATTCCATTTGCACAACATAAAATATGTAAATTAAAAATGTATAATAAATAAATATTCAAAAATAAGCCTGCATTATAAGAAGCATAATGAGCTAAATCCCATGTTCTCTGCTATAAAATTGAGTCGCATATCTGTAGCAATAAACATGCCGAAAGTCATAGCTATTTTTTTGGCCTGGTCTGAATTTCCTGGCAAAAACACCTTAAATGCCATGGGGAGACTAACTTGCAGAGGCTGTTTTTGCCTTGCTTTGGTTGTACACACACTCAGATTATGCCATTTTAAATGAGTCATCATGTTGAACATGTTTCCAACAACATATCAGAATTCGGTATAATCAAGCCGACAGTCTTGGTCTCATCAACTGTCCAGTATGGGTCTCCAGTTTGATTGGGAAACCAAAATGTTCCCAAATGTTTGAATAGTATAATGTTTTACATATTGAATATCTACTTGTGAATTTAGTTTCTGCATGTGCACAAATACATGTACCGCTACAGCCTACAAGTACCATTACAGCCGTAGCTCTGGAATACACCTCTTGGTGCTACTTAGACACATCATCAGTGATGACCCCGAGGTCATGGGGTGTTTCAGGTCTTTGATCATCAAACACCCTCTCCCGGGCGACCCAGTCAGGGGTGATCAGCCCCCGACTTGTGTCCAAGTGGCCTGCTACTCCACCTATCCCCCCTCCGGATCCACAGCCATCTTGAGGCTTTCTCTGCAGCCTCTGTGATGTTCTTGATAGCTGTTTTGCACAGCTGGCCTTTTACTCCAAGAAGTTTGAGAGTACGATGTAATGATTGGCCAGCAAAACCCCGGCACCCCACCTCCACTGGTTCACAGCGGGCTTTCCAGCCTTTGCTCCTACATTCCATCATCAGCTCAGCGTATTTGGCCCTCTTGCGCTCATTAGCCTCCTCAATCCGGTCTTCCCAGGGAACAGTAAGTTCTACCAGAACCACTTGCTTCGTTGATTCTGATGTTAACACAATGTCTGGGCGGAGTGAAGTGGCTGAGATGTGCTCTGGGAACTTAAGCTGTCTTCGCAGGTCGACTTGGAGCTTCCAATCCTGTTCAGTAGTGAGAAGCCCTCTGGAAGAACATGGCTGCTGTTGTGCCTTCTCTCCAGCTCTGACAAAGGTGATGGACTGTTTGGGGGTGTGCTGGTACTTGCTGCTAATCGCCGCGCTAACTGTGTCTGCCAGGGCCCTGAGAACCTGGTCATGACGCCAGCGATACCGCCCCTCCCCCAAAGCCTTTGGACAGCAACTGAGGATGTGTTCCAAGGTGCCTCTCTTCTGACACAGTTGGCATGCCGGAGTATCTGCTAAGCCCCAGCGATGCAGGTTGGTTGGACTTGGAAGAACATCGTACACAGATTGGATGAGAAACTTGATACGCTGAGGTTCAGATCTCCAGAGCTCTGGCCAGGTAATTTTATGCTGTTCAGCGTGTTCCCACCTTGTCCAGGCGCCTTGCTGGTACATGCCGACCATCTTCGTCCGGCAGTCTTCCTCCACCTCTGCTCATATCTCATCCTGCACCATTTGACGTTTCTCCCTTCCTCCGACTTTATCGTAGCGGGGTTTGGGAAAGCTACCAATTCCTGCCCGACCCACTGCCACATTGCCGACCAGGATGCTGTGCTGTAGCCGTGCCTCTGCTCTATCAACAGCTTCCTGTGCCTTCCACTTCCTTCCAGTTTTTACCAGGATTCCCGCCGCAGCGACTTTGGCATCAGAGGAGTCGCGGTACATCATCACCTCCCTGGCACGCGTGACCTTGAACTCCTCTGACAAGCCGCTAATAGGGAGTTGCAACATGGTGGAATGCCCATAGAGGGCAATGCTTCTAAGGGACCGAGGGAGCCCAAGCCACCTCCGTAGAAACTGGCTGATGGTTCTTTCCAGCGTCTCCACAGTTGACATAGGAACCTCCTAGACAAGCAGGGGCCAAAGGAGCCTTGGAAGGACTCCATGTTGGTACATCCAAGCTTTGAATTTTCCTGGGAGCCCCGACTTGTCTATTGCTGTGAGCCAAGACGTCAAGTCCCTCTTGGTTTGCTGGAGTGCGTCTGAATCCCTCAAGGAGCTGTTGAAAACCTTGCCCAGGCTCTTGACAGGTTTTTCATTCACCGATGGAATTGGTATTCCTCCTATGGCAAAGCAGAACCAATCAACCACTCTGCCTTTCTTCAGGACCAGAGACCTGGACTTGGCAGGCTTAAAGCTCATCCTTGCCCTGGAGATGAGTCGTTCGAGCCCCTGGAGGAGCCATCTGCACCCCGGAACGGAGGTTGCAGTCACTGTAAGATCATCCATAAATGCTCTAATGGGGGGCTGCCGAGTGCCAGATCTTGACATGGGGCCTCTACACTCCACCTCAGCTGACTTCACAATCATGATCATTGCTAGGGAGAAGAGTGGCACCGAGAGGTTATTATGCCCTTCTCCAGGCGCTGCCAAGCAGATATTGATGTTCCTGATGTTACCCTCAATCGGAAGTTGTTGTAATAGTCCAGAATGAGGTTTTGGATGGTCTCTGGCACATGATGTCTTGCCAGTGCTGTTTCAACAAGCTTATGTGGAATTGATCCATAGGCGTTGGTTAGGTCCAGCCAGAGTGCTACCAAATCTCCTCTGCTCTCCCTTGCCTCGCGGATCAATTGTGTCACCACCCCGGTGTGCTCTAGGCATCCAGGTACTCCTGGTACTCCCCCCTTCTGTACTGAGGTGTCTATGTAACCATTCCTCAAGAGGAAATCAGTTAGTCGTTGGGACACAATCTTGAAGAAGATCTTCCCTTCAACACTGAGCAGCGAGATGATGCAAAACTGCTCGATCTTACTTGCATCCTCTTCTTTCGGAATCCAGACTCCCTCTGCAGACCTCCACTGAGCAGCAACCCTTCTTCTCCGCCAGATCACCTTTATAATCTTCCAGAGTCGCACAAGAAGTCTTGGACACTGCTTGTAGACCCTGTACGGGACTCCGCTGGGGCCAGGGGCGGAGTCTGATCTTGCTGCCATCACTGCTTCTTTGACCTCTTTCAGGGTGAGCTCAGAGGGGTTAAACTGGACCACAGGCTCTGGAGGCTTTACAAGTGCCTTACACGGGTCGTGATCTTGTTCCCTTAGTGGGTCGCTGAAGGTGATGCTGAGATGGTGGTTAATCTCCTCTACAGGACACGTCAGGTTCCCACTTTTCTTCAGTCCCAGTAGTCGCTTGGTGAAACTAAATGGATTGGAAATGAATGCCTTGCGCTTCTTGGCCCTCTCCTTTCCTTTCCTTCCTTCTTCTACATGTACCGCTACAGCCTACACGTACCATTACAGCCTACGTGTACCATTACAGCCTACATACACCATTACAGCCTACATGTACCGCTACAGCCTAATCCATTACCAACGAAATATAAAGAGTTGTACAGTATGTAATGCTAGCGAATTCAGTTTGCCAAAAGGCAATGACTAACCAAGTGTCTAAGCAAAATTTGTTTTATACAGTGATTAAGCAATATCTAACCAGCCTGTTAGCCAACGTCTTAAAAATATTATAATAATATAATAATTGCTGTACTTCATTAATCCCTGTGTCGAAATTCTCTTTTTTACATCACCTACCTTGGTCTCCAGAGAGACTCAGGTGAGAGTGAAGTTTGGCATCAGATCACAGGGTCAGTCAGTGTTCAGTCACCCCTGCAGGAGTTTTTCTTCATCCACATTGTACTTCAAAAAAAAGTTACAAAATGTTTAACAAAAAAAATCCTTGAAAGAAACTTTGTATGGTTTTATGCATGTTCTTTGGTTCCAGAACCAATTTTAAATATATTCAGCAGGATACACTCATGTTACAATGAAACTCATAATTAATCCAGGAAGCAGTGGAGGTGTGCATCTGTTAAGAACATAAGAAATTTACAAACGAGAGGAGGCCATTCGGCCCATCAAGCTCGTTTGGGGAGAACTTAACTA
>JAODJU010000030.1:187497-204768 GCA_026776725.1 Gnathonemus echidnorhynchus | reverse complement strand
GCTTTCTCAAATTCAGTTTAAAATGTTCTCCCGCTAATTTCCACTTATGGCCACGAGTTCTAGTATTTAAACTAATATTGAAGTAGCCAAAGAAATTTATTTCTTAATTGACAATAGTTATTTCTCAGTTGTTGGTCATTTGAAATTAATTAAAAATATCCCTTTTTTGATTGATTTGTTTAATCTTCAATGTATTGTTTTTGAATTCAGGTTCATGATCTACAATTGAACTTGTGTTTTTGACTCGGACTCAGCTACCCAGCCCCAGTAATGGACTCGGTCTCATCTCAGACTCGCCCCCCTGTTGCACTCAGTTTTGACTCAGCTAAGGTGGACTTGAACACAAGACTGTGTAAAAGTACTCTGAAGGCAGTCCTTGCTTGAGTATAACAGTGAGTGTACTTAGGTGTTGGCATTTTCATCTAAATAGTTTAATTTAAAAACCTCATGGCATATTATTATTGTTGTTTTTAATTTCATCTTATTTTAATCATGGCATTTGAGTTATTAAAGTTATTACACACAGACAGCCCACCTCCTGAGATGCCGTGTAATCCATATTTTATAACTCCTCCAGCCCAGTGTTGATGAGGCTTCATTTCAGTGTGGAATTCCGTTCAGACACTAACGTGTTTTCATTGCTAAAACAGATACGTCTGGGCACACACGCATTATGTTGGCCTTTGTGATAAAGCAGCCTGAGTCTCAGTGTTAATGTGACGTTACGGCTGTGGAAGTGTGGTATCAGTGCTTCCGGTGAAATTAGAAATTAAACGCATGAAGAAGTGATATTAGTATAAAAGGAAGAATTAGTGTGGGCAGCTCATCTCCAACAGAGCACCCAGACTTGGGGTCTGGCCGGTGGGATTTTCTGCAGAGTTGACTAAATATAGATTACAGTAATTTACTTTCAAACAACTCATTTTCTGTGTTTGACATGTCCATTAACCCTGGCTAGAAAAGTCATTAATTTTTCACCAATGAAGACATTACTCATTTGAGTGCCTTTCATTAGCATCCATGTTGCAGTGGAAGCAATCGGCCCAGGACCGCGCCGCCCTGCTCAGACGCTAACAGCTAGCCTAGCCTACCTCCTCCTTAGTGCGCGCTTTCATTGTTCCGCGCAATATAGGGTAATTACGCATCTTCTGCTATTCTTGGTGCTCTCTCTGGATTTGAGAGAAATAGACCTGTCAGTGTTTAGGCATAGGAAACTTAACAAATGGGAAGGGCTGATCCGTATTCCCTGTGTCCTGCTCAGCGTTGATGGGGGTTCTGAAAACAGGCCATTTGTCCATCTTCGTTTTGGTCATCGTTTGACTCGCAGGTGCACCTCTCTGTTTTTGGTGCAGCTGTACCTTTGTGGCTCCTATCTGGAAATTATCACATAATACTAATTGCTACATTAATGGTCATGTAATTGAAACTGAAAATTAATCACACTGGGATAGATAACAGCAGTGCATAACCACAAATGGGTGTATACTGTCATTGTCAAACACAAATATTGCCGTCATTGGGCGCACGTGACATCTCAGAGCCTCAGACCGACTGCGATCCACATCGGTAATAATCTAAAACGTGTGAGCGGTGCTTAAGAAAGTCACCAGTGCCACTGTGGAGTCCTTGTATCCTTCAAGGGCACTTCAGTTTAATGTCATGAAGGAAAGATCCCTTCAGGTTAATCCTCGGCTCGCTACCTGTCAGCGAGAAGCCAAATAAAACCTGGGAAATAGCAGTCAGGAGATATAACGCAGCACAGTGTCTGTCCCCTGCACAACAGGGTGACGGAAAGCAATGGGCACAAACTAACTACCCCCAAAACAAACAGTGGTGAATCCCTTTAACCCCCTTTCTGGGAGCTGTTAACTACGGTGGAAGTGTTTGGATGGACAGGGCCGTGCGGGAGCGTGGCAGACGAGGGGCTGCTCTCCGCAGAATAGCGATCGCTCTGATGGCTGCCTCATTGTTTGCTGTCATGCCTGGCAGTTCTATTTTCCCATGTGTCAAAGCCACAGAGGGAGAGTGAGAGTCTCTGCTCCCCAGCTCTGGAGTCCGATGCTTCAAGGTGACCAGTCATGGAGATCTGAGGCTGCCCCTGTTTGGAAAGGGGTGACGTGACAGTGACAGTGACAGCACATGAATGCGTCCGTTTTTATACCCACTAGCGAAATTAAATGGCAAAGTGACGTGTTGAGTTTCTGAAGCACGTGAATAGGGGAGATCTGTTCCTTGGCCAGTGTTATTCCAATCGCACAATGACTGATCCTACAGGTCTGGCAGATTGTTAGGCCCTTGAATATAGTCTATAGGAGCTAAAGCAGTGACTTGATCAATATGTAAATAATTTCACAGGAAAATGAACGCAGAACAATCATGTGCAGTTCTGATTACTGATCCCAATACAAGGGGAGCCAGCCGAACCAGCCAAAGCAAGGCCACATCCACACAGTCATGGAAACTTTTTCACACGAAGGAGGAAGCAAATATAAGCACAAAAACGCTGTTGATCCAAAACTGGCGTGAGGCCGTGGCAGAAGGAAATGCATTAAGATCTGCTGTATAAATAGAATAGATAATGGATTGGAGAGCAATATTATATTTATCCAACTCAATAAAGCAAGACGAGGAAGATTAGTCTATTCTGGAGATAATGGCACCTCACCTCAACCCAATAGATGGCGACTCTCTATAAAAATATACAGCGCGGTACAGCGGGATGCCGTGCACGCACTCCTGTGGGCCACCCAGCGCACGATTGCTTGTGTCAGCCCTCTGCTGTTCCATGAAAGTCACCTTTCTGCACGTTGTCTCTTCACATTAGGGGAATCCTGGGGAGGGGTGGGAGTAGGGGGGGGGTCTTGCCTCTCCAGAATGCCAGCGGCCAGGTGGGCTCGTTATTCACGTCGGATCGGCGTCGGGAGGGAGATGACAGACCTCACGTCTTGTACCTGCCATTAGATTAATTCTGCTCTATTAGCGCGAGGGGAGCAGCTCATTTCAAAGCGCATTAAACACTCGCGGATCAATTAGCTTGGAAAGGCATAACCTTGGCGCAAGGAGCACACGCGCAGACTGACCTGGGACCTGTGCTACGGATTCTACCCAGAAGGGCCTCCACTGGCCTGCTGCATGTCCTCTTCTGACACACATCATACACGGGAGGCTGACATGCACTTATGCATCCTTGCCTCATGTCTATCCTGCTGTTTCGCTGTTGATTCGTTTCCTGATACCTGCACAGAATGAGCAGGATGAGGGAGGGCCGAGTCGAGTGGTTCTGTATGTGGTGTGGAGTCCAGCAAGGTACGGATCTGCCCAGAAGGTCACGGGTTCAAATCCCGTGGCCTGCCCAGTAATCATATCGCTGTTGGGCCCTTGAGGAAGGCCCTTAACCCCAGCTGCTTCAGGGACACTGGCTGACCTGCTCTCTGATCCCAAGCTGTCCTCTCTTGTACATTGCTTTGTGCAAAAGCGTCCATAAAATAAACGTAATGAAAGGATACAGGCTCTCCACGCCTGCTTCAGCTCATCTTTTAAGACTGCAAAGTCCTTGCAGAATGTCCTAGACATTCCTGGGCAATTTGTTCTGCTTTCACTGTGACTGATAAGGATGGATTGCAATGAGTGTCGTGAATTCGCACTCAGCCCGGAGACGGGGCTCCTCCTCGCCGGGTCTGACTGCAGTGCTTGACGCGCTGCCCTGCTTTCCTCGCAGATGCCGCGTTAATCAAGGCTTGGCGGTGACGCTGTCTAAGGCGCCCCGCGCTTTACAGATCTTACAGCCTGAGGAGTAGCTGCCTCTTATATTTGGGGCTGCAGCCTTTCTGATTAGAGCAGGAGTGTCTCTTATTGGACTGTCCCTGATTAAAAGGCTGAAGGAGCATAAGAGTGAGAGCCTCACATCAGAGGCAGCTGTGAAGCACTTTGCATGTTTCAGCAACATACTAATGCCGTTCACTTCTCTCAGCAACATACTAATGCCGTTCACTTCTCTCAGCAACATACTAATGCCGTTCACTTCTCAGGGTTTTTTGCTTTTAAAGATTTGACCCGTAAGAGTTACTGCCCTTGGGCGGCCACATATAACTCTGTCACACTGGCCTTCTAATCTTGCCTCTGTTTATGTGCCGCTTGCATTTCCTCCTCAGGTCACATGGGTTTCCTCAGGAGATTCTAGTTTACACCTGCAACCGGAAGATATGCACTCAGGCTAGGTTGTGTCCATGGTGACCATAATGTATGATTGTGTGTGTGTGTGTGTGTGTGTGTGAGCTTGTATGGTTTAGGCTTATATTACATTGTGGGGACCAAATGTCCCCCATAATGTAATAAAAACCTTTTTTTAAGTTGTGAGGACCATTTTTTCAAGTCCCCACAAAGATCTGTGGATGCAATCAAAAAAGTAAAAGTGCCAAAAGTCTCATATTTTGTTTAGTTACTTATAGGTATGGTTAGGGCTGGGTAGGGGTTAAGGTCACCCTGTTAGGATTAGGGTTTTCCCCATAGAAATAAATGAAGAGTCCCCACAAAGGTATAATTCCAAACCTGTGTGTGTCAGGGTTTTTATTGTTAAGGAAAACTAAAATTATAATAAAACATTTTGGAAAACTGAAATAAAATAAAATTATATGACTTACAACTAAATAAAAACTAAACATATTGCTTCCGAAATAAAATAAAAACAAATGTCAAATATGTTTCAGTACTGTTTCCTAATACTGTTCAGCTAATGTAATCATTATTATTATTATTATTATTATTATTATTATTAATGGTAATAATAATAATCTTTGGCCCTTTCTTGTAATGCATTTGAACCACAAAAAAGTCAATGGCACTATACTGTAGTATTTTGTCACTAGACTTCAAATGACTTAAACTGAAACTTTAAAATAAAAACCAGTAAAACCACATCAAAGACTAAGTAAAACTAAACTGGATTTCAAATAAAATTTGAAAATAATATAACTGATACGTTATTGATCCCGGTGGGGAAATTCTCTTTACACCTCTTTGTACACAAGAGTAAGCTGGCCGCGAATATAAAATGTAAATTAAATTAAAAAATCAAAACTATAATAATACAGCATGTATGTGGCCTGAGATGGAGCAGCATCCTGTCCAGGGTCTTTCCGTGATTTCTGCTGCCTGGGATAGTCTCCAGGCCCCCAGGGCCCCGACCGCGATAAGTGGTTAGAATATGGGTGGATCTTACTGTCCTCAGAAAAACAAATGTAAGAAATCTGTATTTGGCAGAGGGCTGCTGCAGAAAATGGTTAAAACGCAGATAGTGGTGCAAGAATAAAATGCAGATAGTGATGCAAGAATCTATCATTAAAGATCCTAATCAAACATTTTTGACTTTGTGAACTGTGATCAATTTCCTGATTTCCTTAAACAAGTCAGTTTTCTGTCAATGTAAAAAGAAATCTAATGTAACATGCAAGGAATGAAACCATTTGTTATTTTAATAAAAGTAGCAGATATGTGAGCACATCCATCCTTTTTGCCATATATTACAAGATTGCAGTGTGTGTGTACATATTGTACATACTGTACACTTCTTTGTAGTTCTATAATATCATGGTTAAATAAACAATAAGCTGAAGATTTCCCTTGAAATGCATTGCTCCAGACCTGAGTCCTGGTTGTTGCTGTGGTTGGGTCACAGTTCTCGTCTGAAATGAGCTCCAGTCTCGTGGATCTGGTCTGTCTGGAGAATGATGGAAGGATATGACATGGTACATTATATGGCAGTTAAGTCTAATGTCTGATGTCAAAGGTCAAATCCAGTGGTTCACAAACTCCCAGTGACTCTTGTTGACATCAGAACTGGCTCTCCCTCCTTAGGCTGCCCCCCATTGGGGTCTTTTATTATAATGTGCTTCCAAATAGCAATTTAATAAAGAAACATATGACACATGGCTGGAAAGTCCCTCAGGATATCAAGTGTGTAAAATCAGAACTGTGTGGAAAAGGAATTTGAGGACTTGAATTGGAAAACTGAATATTTAATGCCGTAACGAAAATCACAGTCGGATCACTAGTAAAATCATGGCCCAGTAAAGCATGGCTAATAGCCTCATCTGCTTATTCGTCTTGTCTAACGACGCTGAGGTGTTTCGTTAAAGGCTGCTGTGTCTATCTGCCCGGCAGCTGGCATGACGCTGGCACATTGTGTGCTATCAACGTGGCCACGCCACAGGCCTCAAAAGCCCTTTTTCTACACATCTGCCTTTTTCTGTATCTTCATGTCATCCCTGAGGTTCCTTTGAAGGTGTTTTCATTTAATCTTTTCGTAAGAAGATTCCAGCGTGAGGTCACAGATCACATCAAGGCTGTTTTCCGACTCAGTGACCATTTAATCAAGCTAAAGTCAATTCACAGTGCCCTGTCTTGGCCTCCTTTGTTCCCGGCGTGCAGAGGTGGCGTCAGTCGACAAAGAGCAGAGAATCCCATCGCTGGGAGCTGTAGAGGTCGAGTGGATGTGTTATATTCCCTGAAATGCGCCGCGTTTCCTGGCGCTGCTGTTCTGCTTCTTATGTAAAGTGACCTCTCAGGCTGCTCTTCTGAAAAATATTCAGGTCGAAAAATCAGATTCACTTAAATGTCCCCAATACTGACTCCTGTTTTTATATTCACAGTGGCAGTTAAAAAAAAAAAAAAAAGAGTAACTTTTTGCTAGTCTGGAGAGTTCCCATTATGAGATAGATAGCAACTTATTAACAGATACTCATTATTTATAGTTGATGTTTTATTGAGTTTATGTTCGTTATATACAGTTTATGTTTCACTGAGATAGATGACGCAGTTCCTACGACTGCCAATGAGCTAATTAGCTGATCATTAACAAACATACATGTGTATGTGTATGTGTCTTTATGTGTATGTTTACTAATTCATTGTTAGAGCAACATAAGTCTTTATAATTTGTGTAGCAATTCCTATGAGATGCTTTGAGGTGTAATTAATACTGAGCCCATGGCACGCAATCATGTAAACAAATGAGTATTAGGCAATGACAGTTGCTTTTGTATAAGTAATTTTGAATGACAGTCATGATGAGCATACCTTTTTTGGTTTTGATTTAAAAAAAAATCATGAACTTGGTTGAATACCTTGTAGTGGTAGGTGGAAAAGAGCTTCTTGTACTGGTGTGATGTTTGGTTGCTCTGTCGCTTCTTGTCCCCACGCTGTTTGTTTTACTTCCTTTTTGCTCGTCGCGCCTCCATTCTTTAAGAGTTTAGCCCTGTTCCAGTGTCACAATGTATTATCTCTGAAACGTCTTCGCTTTGAATGCCATGGTAAAAGGTAGGTTTCTCACATCTCCCATAGGTGCTCACCCGCACCCTGAAATTGGTCACACAGGGCACGCAGTGTTCATTGTAATAGACTGAATCCCATTGTTCATTGTAATGGACTGAAACCCATTAGGCTGATAAGCTTATAAGTGTGTCTGGGCAACTGTGCCAACAGAGATCAACCTCAGGATTCGGGAGGCGGATTCCCAGTGAAAAGACCAAGCTGACTTCTGCAGTGTGGTCGTATTAGTAATACTAATAATACTAATGCTAATTTTAATGCTGCCCGCACTAAACTAAGTGGGGCGATTCAAAGGTGTGTGTGGTGTTAAAACTTACATTCTAATTATAAAAATAAAAGCATTACAGCAGCCAAGATGCTAAGAGGAATAATTTCTGCTTAAGGGCAAGGCTGCTTCCTGCTGCAAGCAAACACCCAGGAAGTGACTTGGGGCTGGCTGGTGCCTGGGGTCGTGCCCCCAAATGCTTATTTACACATGGCTGTGTGCACGCCAGACGGTGCTTTGCTTTGGTACAGAGCGTCTCGCTGGCCGTGCTGTGGTGCTCTCCCTCAGAGCTCACTGCGACAGCCAGGCTGTCCGGCCTGTGGCAGTGAGGCCGGGCTGAACGCCATCAGGGCTGATGGGCCAGCGTGACACTGGGGAGAAGCTGCGAGAAGGGCAAGTCACGGAACCGGCGTCAGCCGGGGGGGAGGGTCCCTGGGATTCGTGACACTCTGCCAGACGGATACTTTATGATCTGACCCGTATGTCACTCACTACTCAGCCATCGAGTAGGGAGTCTGCCATTCATACAGGGGCAGGGGGATACGATGTGGATAATTTGCATTTTTTAAAATTCATTACAGACACCTCTTTACATTTATGGTTTCTGTTATTTCTTGAGTCGGCCGTGAACAGTTAAATGGGAATATTTTGGGAGCTTGTCGAAATATCACGAAACCTCACATTAGCCAAAAAAAAAAAATCATATAATATATAAGTATTAGTAATACATACTGTAATATCTGTAGTGTAAGTGTATGCTGTGTCTTTAATATTAAAAGTCTTGGCTTGGGTATGTCGTGCATCCTTGTCTCTGCGGCGGACCCCCCTCACGTGTTGGCTGTCTTTGTGAACTTTTGAACTTTTCAGTGTGGCTAATTCTGCATATTTAATAAAGGGTGTAAAACATAGTGTTCCCAGTGCTTACAGTAGTAACTTTGTACATACAGAGGAATAATTTAGATGATTTGTATTTTATATAAAAAGGTCTTAATATGAAATAAATTAATTTGACATGCAACATGTACAGTACAGTACAGTTTGTTTAGAAATAGGTGTGAGAATAAATAGAATTTTAATGTTATCCTTCAGGCTAGCAGATTGTTGTGGGTTTAGGTGGGAGGTTCTTATTATTTGCAAATTTTTATGTTTGCAGGCATCTTCCGCCCCTCGCAAATGTGAAGGGGTTACAGCATATTAATCATTGTCTCTAACTAATTTCGGAGTTATAGTAAGACTTGTTTAAATTCAAAAATACTGTACAAGTTCAAGCTGTCTAAGTTGCAGCACAGCGTGTGGCTGCCTGGGATGTGAACAGACGTTGTGGTCAGCATGATGTATTCATCACCTCTCCAGGGCTGTGGGCTACACACTTGTCTCAGCTCACTCTGTGTGGACGTCCTGTGTGTGGCTTTTCTTGGGGAACTCCGGTTTCTTCCTGCAGGTCAAAAACATGTTCTTTAGGCTTTAGATTGGTGTCTCTAAATAGTGCATCATGTGTTCATGTATTATGTATATCTTACATTTTAGGGACCAAATGCCCCTACAATGTGATAAAAACCTGTTATTGTGTGTGTGTGTGTGTGTGTGTGTGTGTGTAAGGATAACGTCAATGTTATAAAACTCTGTGACTGCAATCAAAAAACAAAAAAATGCCAAAAACTTGTATTTTGTTTGGTTACTTATGGTTAAAGTTAGGGCTGGTTTGGGATCAAGGGCATCATTTTTGGATTTTGGTTTTTCCCATAGAAATGAATGGACGGGCCCCACAAAGATATGAGGAATGGTCTGTGCGTGTGTGTGTGTGTGTGCGCGCAAGCGGGTATACCTATCCTTATGGGGACACAATGTCCCCATAAAGTGACAAATATCCATTTTTTTTTTTTTTTCGCCTATGGGGACTGGTTTTCATGTCCCCATAAAGGAAAACTATTTTATGAAAATCGGTGACTGCTATGAAAAAACTAAAAATGCAAAAAATCTTGTATTTTGTTTGGTTACTTATGGTTATGGTTAGGGCTGGGTAGGGGTTAAGGTTGTCATAGTTAGCGTTAGCATTTTTCCCATAGAATAGAATAGAATAGAATAGAATAGTCACTTTTATTGTCATTCAGAAATACACGGGTTAGTGCACAATAGAACGAAATTTCGTTGCATTTTTTGCTCACCATCGGCCTGGCAGAGTGTGTAATAAATACATATATACAAAAAAATATATATAAATATATAAATAGAATAGAGTACAAGTGGAACTAACATATGTATATTAAACCACAGTTTAGCAGCAAAAGAAAAACAGAAAAAAAACAGTGTACATCACCACATGAGTTTAGTGCAAGACATATAGTGCATAAAAAAGTTCTTGAAAAAGTGACATGTGCATGGATGGAGAGAGGCGGAGTGTGGGGGAGGGGGGATTGGGGAGGGGCTGTTATGAGTTCAGGAGTGAATGAACGGTCCCCATAAGGATAGGTATACCTGACATGTGCGCGCGTGCATGCATCTGTGTGTGTGTGTGTGCGTGCTCTGAGATGGACTGTCACCCTGTCCCCTCTGTCCCCTGCCTTATGTCCTGTGCCTGTGGCAAAGACAGCAGGCTCACAGAGTGCCTGTACTAGATATATAATATCTGTGGATGCATATACAGTTTGTCAGGTGTGGCCACTCCTTTTTACAGGATCACAAGCTTGAGCGTCAGTAACCCGCTAGTCAGTCGTTTTTGGTTATTTAGAAATCGTCTAAATACCACCCAGCTTAAGCTGCTTAGCTATGCAAGCAATTAAAATGCCATCTATTCTAATTGTGTTTGGGGGGTTAAATGGGGCTACTTTTGTTTGTTAGAAGATTCTGTTGTAAACATGTAAGCTGATGCTTTAATAAATACTTAAATATGCAATCAAACTGCAGTTGAATGTGTCCAAAATGGTGTTTGGTGTCATTGTCATTTTGGTGAATAGGTTGTGGTTAGCTTGTGACCGTCCCTGTGACAGCGTAATGGCTGGATGCCTGCTACCAGACAGAGAAATAGGAGATCTCACGCGGCTCTGAGCCTCACACAGCCCGCACAGCCTCCAGTGTTCTTCTGTTTGCCTGATTTTTTGGGTCCTTCTGGATGTTTTCTTTATTGCTTTCATTGATTTTGACTTGTGTTTTTAGCTCGCTCAAAGTATATTGTTTTTATTTAGTCAATTTTGTAAAGAAACTTTCCTTTTGTGTGTGAGAGTGTCTGTTACTGGAGGCGGAACCGTTTGCCAGTCACTGGCGTCATCGGGGATCAGAGTGGTGTTTGTGTGCCTATTTATAGGTGTGTATGTGTCTGTGTGTTTTAATAGCTTTGCAGGGTCTTTTCTAGGGAAACTCCAGAAAGGACCTTGTAAGGTCACTCACTAAAGGAATTTTTATGGTTAGACTTTTTTCCTCAAAATTTTGTATATCGTTTTCGTATTACATTTGATTTTATCTCAGATGTCATGTTTCTGAGTTTTGTTGGGGTGAAATTTGTAATCATACACTGAATCATAGAAAGTGAACATGAGAGTGTCTTGCAGTGACACACATGCGTGTGTTTGTTTGGGTGTGTACCTTAGTGTGTGTGTACCTTAGTGTGTGTGTACCTCTGTATATGTGTGTGTACCTCTATGTGTGTATGTGTGTACTTCTGTGTGAGTGTTTGTACCTCTGTGGGAGTGTACCTGTGTGTGGGTGTGTGTTTCTGTGTACTTGCATGTGTATGTACACCTGTGTGTGTGTGTACCTCTGTGTGTGTCTTTGTTTGTATGTGTACCTCTGTATGTGTGTACCTTTGTGTATGTGTCTACCTCTGTGTGTGTGTGTCTGTGTTTGTTTTCCTGTGTGTTTATGTGTGTGTGTGTATATCTCTGTGTGTATGTATCTGTGTGTGTTCCTATGTGTGTGTTTGTACCTCTGTGTTTGTGTACCTCTGTGTGTGTATGTATCTATGTGTGTGTTTGTACCTCTGTGTTTGTGTACCTCTGTGTGTGTGTGTACCTCTGTGTGTGTGTGTACCTCTGTGTGTGTTTGTACCTCTCCTTAGCGCCCTTGGCCCCATTCCCATGTCCCACTGCATCTCCTCTGACTTGGGAAGACCCTGTGGACCTGCATCAGTCAGACACCTGGCTGACATGTGCCCCTGCACTCTGTCAGTCAGGTGGGATGGGGGGGCTGCTTCCTTCAGCCTCTGCGGATCTCCGTCTGGCTTCAGGTTGCTTAACGCTGTGTTTGCCACTGCGTGAGTCTCCTCCGCAGTACGGGGAGGTGCGTGTGGGCTGGGTCACCAGGGGTCACACCGCACAGACAGAGAATCTCCTCCATCTTACAAAGCTGTGCATCTTCATTGTGGCGGCTGTCGGGAATAAGCTCCACCTCGATTCGTTATTGATTCCGATATCCAGTGCAGTCATTTCCGGCTGAACAGGAATGTGGAGCAGATTGAGCTGAGGAGGTTTCACTGGGCACATGTGCGCCTGCAAGCCGAGTCGCATTTATATAACAGTGTTTCGCACTTATTAAATCCTTTAGTAAGTAATGCACTTTAAAACTGCCGACGCCTGGGGAGCCCTGAGCGTGTGACCATGCGGATGTTTGGCGCAGCGCCGCTCGGACCGTGCCCATGCAGCTCAGGTGCTACAGCGCGTGCCGCTCATCCTGACAGAGGGGAGCATCGCCGGGGCTCCTCCGCATTCATTTGTCTGACGCCTGTCTTCTCGCGGTACGTGTCTGCGAGAGCCCGGGCTTGTGAGGACATCCTCCATCAATCACAGCCGCTCAGGCTCGCCGATTTAAATATTTCATTGGATGGGGCCAGACCGTGCCAAGGATGGCGATGCATTAGAGAGAGAGAGAGAGAGAGAGAAAGAGAGAGAGAGAGAGAGATGCGGATGGTCACGTTTCACAGGGATGAACGGGCCAAGGAGATGGCAGGCGTGAGCCCTGCCCCTGGGGCTTTCCTGTTCATCCTTTTATGTTCTGGGTCTTCTCTATTTTAACATGTGAACCTTGCCTCTTTAAGCATCAGTACTAATAATAACAATAATACTATTATTACTACTGCCACTACTACTATTACTACTACTACAGTACTACTACTACTACTACCACTACTACTACTACTACTAATACTACTAATAATAAATATTATTATAATTATAATAATAATAATAATTATTACTGTTATTATTAATGGGAGCTGTTCCAATGTACCCTTGAGTGGGTGTATGTCTATGTCTGATTGTGTCTCCCTCTCTTGCCTGCGTACATGCATGTGTTAACACCGCTTACTTCATTTTACTCTCATCACTCTCAGACGTGGGTATAGGTGACTCCATGTGTTATTCAGACCCTAAGTATTATTTGCTAGGTGAGGATGGAGGAAAAAAAGCAGCGGATGCATTATGATAATAAAAACAAATCACCAGCGTGGCACTTATGTAAATTTAACATCCAACAGGGAGGTTATTTGAATATAATAAACGGAAACATAACCAAGATGGATGCTGGTTTTGTGAACTTATGGATCGCCCTCTATTTCCGTTCCTTTCCAGATGAGAGATGGATCAAAAAGTTGTTTTTTGTATTTATCCGTGGACAGTCGTGCCCTGAGTAGCTGTGGCCGGCCTGTTTTTTTTATGTGCGTTCCTTGATTCTGTTTTGTGTGTGTTTGTGTTTATTGATTTGTTTTTCTGAGAATCAATGGAGGGTGTGGTATTCTCCATGCTTATCAGTGTCTAATCTATCAAGTGCAGAATACCATCGCTTTTTGTTACGGATGATTTTCCAAAGGTTACTCTGTGCATTAATGCAGTCTCGCTTTCCATAAACAGCTAGGTGTTTTATGAATCGTGATCCGTATCAGGAGAGGAATAGCATAAAAGCATCACAAAAGGCCATTAAATACTCAATCACCCCCTCTGTGATTCTTCTTTTTTCTGCTTCAGTTGTTGCCAGAGCACTTTTTCAGGTGATCTGTGAACCAGCCCTGTCCTTCTCACCCACCCTGACTCTCAGCTCTCAGCCCTTCCGCCCCCCTCGCTCCCCTGCAGGACCACGTGTGCTGAAATGCGCCATTTCCCCCCATCGTTCCCGTTTCCTTCCAGCACATGCAGACAGAGAGGCCCCGGGAGCGATGCGGCTGCGTAATAAACTACATGCCATGTCTTAACAGCCCCCCCCGGAGGCGCGCGGCCCGGCGCGCCCCATGCATATAGATGAGCCCTCGGTGTGGGAGATCGCTTTGTTACAGCCTCTCAATCACACTGCAGTGCTGAGACGGCGGCGGCGGCCGGGAGCGGTCTGCCTCTGCCGCACCATGGCCCCCGCCGGCCCTTTGTCTGCGCAGAGGACTTATAAAAAATAAGATGGGGTTAAAGGAGGGGAGCACGTGAGCAGCCCTCTGCCGGTACTGATTAATTAATGAGGCTGTTACCTCCCGGATGGAAGAGCCGCGTCTTAGTGAGATTGATATTCTTCAGAGGCGTTAAGCTACTCATATTGAGATTTCTCTACCGCCGCTGCTGATCTGGCAAGGTCACCGTGTCACGTTACCCTTGGGAGTGTTCTGAATTAAAATGTTGACCTGTGACATCACTTCCTGCTAACGCAGCACTGCTGTCAGGGCTGTGATGTCGTAGGATCCCCCTTTTTTAGTGGAATCGCAAAACCCCCCGATTTCAGCTCTCTCTTTGTTCCGGACATTTAGTGCTTTTATAGGCGCTCGGATGCTGAATTTGGCCCTCATATCCGGACTGACTCCTCCTTTTCCCGAGTGTGTCCCTCCTCCGTCAGTGCTCAGTGTCCTGAGTGCCACCCAGCACTCTGTCGATTTTACCAGATGTTTAGAACAGATGTTAATATGTGACCACCTGCGGGAAGAGAGAACACGCCTGTCCTTTTTCTCATTAAAACGCAAAAGGCTCAACTGCCATTGGCCATCACAGGAAACCCCCCTCTTGTTTGTTTCTCATATTCATATGTATCCCATAATGCTGAGGGAGAAGCACCTGCTGGCTGTAGGTTTCTGTGTTATTTATAGTCGGGATCCTGGGTTCGGTCTCAGATGCTGGCACTTACCCTCCAGACAGTGATGCATTATTAATCTCAAAATGACTCATATTTTGCCCTGTGGGGTTTGGCAGTGTGTCAGCCTTGACCAAGGGCTGTATTGTAATTAATGCAGATCTGGGCAAAAGCAAAATAACATATTTACTTTAATGCTTACTGTTACTTGCGTGCTGAAATGTCGCCAGCAGCTATATCAAAACACACTTGACACGGGGCACGGGCTGAACAATGGGCTTGGAGATCCACGGCAGATTGGCCCTCTCCGACGCCCATCTGCCACCCTGCCATGCCATTGGCTGCTTTCCCGGAGGTCGATGGGACTTGAAGTTGAAATTGAAAAACGATTGGTGTGAGCTGGAAGAGGGAGCAAGGCAAGAGCACGGAGGGGCACCAAGCTACAGAGGCATTAGTCTGACTTGGTTGTGCCGTGGTCTCGCATGGGGCATCAGAACGGGGAGAACTGGGAGCTGAACCTGCCCCATTTCAAACTGAGCCCGGTGTGGTTAGAAGGTAACGGCTGACAGTCGCCACCTCTCACTTCGGGTGGGGAGAGGCGATATAAATTCATGAGTATATGAAACTTCTTATAATTTTAAAGATGTTTTAAAATTAGTTCAATTCAATTATATATATTTTTTGCATGGCACCATTTATAACACAACTGTCCCAAGGCACTAAAACAAAAATACGTGGCTACATGTTATTAGTGCATAGATGGTTCATGCTACAAGGAAAAAGAAAAGAAAAAAACCAGAATATTAGTCTATATTAATACATTTATAAATAATCAATATAATCTCTTAATATACTGTGTCTGTATAATATGGAGTCAAAGCTGACTTTGAATTTAACTATAAATCATATACACAATTTTTTGGCCTTCAAACTGACTGAGATCCATGAAATCCTGAAGTATGGAGATTAAGATGCAAATGCACAGCAGACATATGCACAATTTGTAAAATGAATACAAATGTTTAAAAAACCTGTAAATTGGCATCCAGAGACAAATAGTTTGCCTGTTTCATTGTCCGTTTGTTACACATTTTCTGTTGAATTCGATGAGCTTTCAGTATATCTGCACCTGCTCATGTCCCCTCAGGCGGACCTCAGAGGCGAAGACTTCTGGATCAGTGACGTCGAGATGTTCTCAATCTTTTTGGCCTAAAACTCTTCAGATGTGACGTCGCCCGTCTCGACAACTGCGAAACATGCTCAATTAAAATGAGAAGAAAAGTAATGCGACCGTTTAATTGCATTAACATAATGCCTTCTAACGATCATTAAGCGCACCAAAATAGTCACGATAATAAAGCAATTACTATTTTGAGAGCACAATTAGCCCAGCACCTTTTTGATGCTATAATTACAACATGCAGATGGATACTCACAGAGATTTGGTCTGTGGAGAAGTAAGATGCGAAAGGATGAGGGCAGCGAAGACAAATAGGTTGTCTGTAAAAAGTCATTTCTGCCAGTGGGGAACTATGGTGTAGTAGCTTGGAGAGCTGGACCTTACAGCAGTCTTGCCGCTGTGTGTGTGTGTGTGTGTGTGTGGTGGGGGGGGGGGCATGTTTTGCGAGAGAACATTTTGGAACTAAACCTGTCTCTTAAATGAAAATGGAGGGACATAAACAAAGGAATGCAAGGGGGGGAATGGAAGGATTGAGGCTGAGGTGGCTGGGGGAGGTGGGAAGGAGATAAAGAGAGAATTGGTTTTCATGCTTGGTAGTCGGGGGCCCTGTAAATCTCCTAGGAGCAGGCCAGAAGACAGCAGAAGGTTGATCCTCATCCATCACTCCTGACAATTTCACCACTCCGGCGTGTTTTGACAGAGGATGGGAGAGCGCACACGCACACACAAGCGCGCACGCACACACACACACACACAAACACACACGCACGCACGCGCACACACACACACGTGTGCGTGTACACTCACTCATACATACACAGAAATACTGCTAGAGTTGAATGAACCTGTCTCACTGAGCAAATTACCTCTGTAATTTTCAAAACTAGGGCTGCTTTAAGAGGGAGGTGTTTTTTAGGTTTGGTTTATTCATTTCCTCATTGGAAACAAACGTGTGGCATCCAGGTAGTGTAACATTGGACCTGTTGGAGCCTCAGCCCTTTTAAATCATAGAAGGGGGGGGGGATGGTCACTGGTTTAAAAAATAAAAGGCAGGTGGTCTCTGGAGACAGCAGATTGGACTTTATATTTAGAGCCCTCGCTCTGCCCATGCCAAGGTGAGTCTTAACAGCTCTGACTGCCAGGGTTCCTCGCTGATGCTGCTCTGCCAGGGGACCAAGGAAACAGGCGCACAGGTGATGAGGAGGGGAGGTGTGCCTCATAAAATGTTAGTGTGCACACGGCCTAGGTGGGGGGGTGGAGGATAATCCTAGTAATGCTGAGGGGGGGCTTTCAGCTTCAGGAGAATTATTTGGCCCTTGTCAGATAGAAGTGTTTTAAGTGCTCTGGGAGTTGAATAATAGCAGAACCTGTATGGAATACCTGTGTGGAGGACCTGGGCAGAGGGGGTGTGTGGGGGACCTGGGAAGAGGGCGTGTGTGGGGGACCTGGGCAGAGGGGGTGTCTGGGGGAC
>JAODJU010000030.1:175592-187397 GCA_026776725.1 Gnathonemus echidnorhynchus | reverse complement strand
AGGATGTGTGTGGGGGACCTGGGCAGAGGGGGTGTCTGGGGGACCTGGGCAGAGGGGGTGTCTGGGGGACCTGGGCGGAGGATGTGTGTGGGGGACCTGGGCGGAGGATGTGTGTGGGGGACCTGGGCAGAGGGGGTGTCTGGGGGACCTGGGCAGAGGATGTGTGTGGGGGACCTGGGAAGAGAGTCAAATGGACACATGCACACCCAGATGCACAGCCTCACAGTCCTATGTGCCCTAATCCAACATTCTTTATGAATTACAAGCTTTAGTTTAACAGTGTCATCTGTTTATGCCTTCTGTGTTCATACTTATTTAGCTTTAATGTCCCTGTCTGAACCCTACAAACATGTTCAATAGGCTAATTAAATGTGTACAACGTGCAGGAAGTATATTACCATCCTGTCTTGGGTGTACCCCTGCCTTGAGCCTTATGCTGCCTTTGATAGGCTCCACCCCCCCAGCTTTGTCAAGAATAAGCGGTTGGAAGATGGATGGACAGATGGCTGGAAGGAAGGTCGGATGGATGGAGTGTCTTTTTTCATTTACTAGAAATTCTTGCCTGACTGACAATCATTAAAAGAGGACACTCCTAATTAAAGATGTAAAAAGTGTGCATTACCACACAATAAAGCCATGAATATCCCCTCTGCAAACACTAAAGCTTCCCTCCTAGCAGAAATGATATTACACTCAAAGGGCCATAACTGTATCATCCAACCAAAGATTTGAGGCTGATTTTAAAATATGGCAGTTTTTTTCTGACATCTGGTATATTTAAAACCCATCTCGTTCTATTTTTCCGCTGCATGGATGGATGTTTGAATGAACCATTTCCCCCCCAAAATGAGGTAAATTAAATCTTGACATTTAAAGGCTGCTTTGAGCCTTGTGATTAACAGTGGATATAAAGAGTCCAGCACATAAAATCACAGAGGCTGTTTCTTCTGTATTTTCCGAAAAAAAAAAAAAGTTAAAAAATTTCTGTTGCTGTTTCTTGGGTGGCAAACTGAAGAAAGATGGAGCCACTCTTATTGAATGACCAGGTGCCATACTTCACTTTCCATCTCTCTCTGACTGCACCAGTCCTACGTGATACACCCTCCCAGTGCTACCAGTTAAATTCCGCTGCCTGTACAGCTATATGTCTTCATATTGCACTGGTTCCTACATGCTACATGCCACACATTGTGTCACTGCAGAGGACATTAGGGGACGCTATACACAGCTGGGCCCGGCACCCCAGGGCATCTGTAGGGGCCGGTGCTTAGCCAGTGTGAAATGGGTTTTGGGATGGAAGTGCGCTGCCTGCAGGGCGGTAGTGGTAACGACCGGTTTGGTTCTCCGGCCCCTGCTTTTCTGCTGCTGCCTTAGGCCACGCCATCCACTGCCGCTAGCCAGCCTGTGGTGCCGTGTGGTGCGAGTCATCGAGTGATCAAAGTCTGCGCAAAGAGGATCGAGAAAGGTGCTGTGGACAGCAAAGCAGCCATCTCTGATGAAGGAGGGGCTCCCTGTGCTACCGCAGATACTACAGACTGCTGCGCCTGCCAAGCCCCAGCCCTGGTGCACCCTGGGTAACAGGGCTCCAGCAGCTTCTACTGGTCAATTCTAATTGGTAAAATAAACTCTCCAGTAGGGCCATTTTTGTGTGTGAGGAAATATACTTCCGGTACTATTCATGCAGCCAACAGGTATCCAATGTGACTCACACCCCTTACTCTATATTTAGCCTGTTTACACAAACACATATGTGCTCAGGGGTACATGGTGCTTTTGGTTAAACCAGCTAATGTATTATTGTGCTGCAGACTTTCACTACTACCAGAGTGCTTATTTATTATTATTATTTACATATTATTGCATTTACATATTTAACAGATGCTTTTATCCAAAGCAACGTATAAACGAGGCAAATACCACACTGCAAACCTGCTGTGAAGGAGTCGACTAGGCATAAATACAGCTAGACTGAGCATCCAGTGAGTACCCACATATGACTGCAAACCTTATTGGAGCAAGAGCTCCACAACAACTATTAAAAAAAACCTATTAAATCCATTCAAGGGTCAGATGTACAACATAAGAGCATTAAAAGAACATAAAGAGGCATCACTATTATAACTGTTATTAGATTTTTTTAGTCTGACTACTGTTTAAATACTATAAGACCGTGTTAAGTTGCTTGGTGATTGTAGGGGGTCATTTGAAGAGAATGGGAAACTTAGAATACTGTCTTCAAAATACTTTTTGTTTATATTTACGTTTGCAGTAACACAGTCTTAAGAGTATAGTCATTGCCGTAATTCACTAATTGTGGATGCCAAACGAACAACATCATTGTAATATATTTGACATTTGACAGACGGACGCCTGATTCTATTCTCATACGTTTTAAGGAGAGAGAAGACAGGAGCCATGGCTGTGACGCGCCTCACGGGCTGGGAGCGGCTCCCTTTTAGTTGTTATTTCTGGAATGAAACTAACGGGGCATGTTCGATGTGTGTCGGCGCGAGCGCGGAACACGGCAGCGCTGGCTCCACGAGCCGCAATTAGTGCGGGACACGGAAGCCGGCGCGCGCCTCTGCGTCCTGAATGACCGCTCTTTGGTGACCGGAGCCGTTTCGGTTCCTCGTGGTCAAACCGACTCGTTTGCCCGACATGGGTTTTTCCACTGGCCAAGTACGAAACTCGCCGCAGCCTGGAACTACTTATGAGATAAAAATAGCCGGCGAGTGATTGGCAGTTCGGCGCGGCCCCGGCGACTGGTGAGTGACGGTTTGTCTGTTCGGGAAATTTAAACAGCGTTTGCTGTTGGCCGGGCAGCAATCAGCGTTTCATCCGGAGAGCCCTGCCATCCAACTCTGTGCTTGTCTCCTAATACCCACCTTTGACTTAAGTCGTATCAAAACAAAGATGTTCCTTTTTAATTAGTGCAACTTTAATGCACTGAAGCCACTGCATTATTCTGTAGTGAGTATAGTTCATGTAGTCTCTTTTACAATTACTTGCCTCAGGATGAATGCACGACGAGCACCTAATATTAATCGCATCAGCCCCGCAGAGACAATGGACCCCCAGACATAATATGGTGTAAAATACCTCCCCCTGCCCCCCCGCCGGAGTTAAACACGCTTGGAAAAATACATTATAGACATAAGCACTAAATAAGACAATCTGAATTTCTGAAAAAAAGGAAGGAGACTGATGTAAGGCAGAGAATGAGTATGTGTTTGCCTGAGGAACAGCTGAAAGTAGGCTGGCAACAGATGTGCAGGGCAGTAAAGTGTAATTGAAATGCCAGCAGCAATGGTCTTATCTCCATGGTACAGGAGCTTGCTGCCAGTCTGAACATCAGTTAAATGTCATTTTACCTGGGTCTGCATCAGAGGGCCACAATCCCCACTTTTGTGATGGGGAGTGTGTGTGTGTGTGTGTGTCTCAGGTGGCCAGATAGTTTAGAAGCTCACCGAGAATGTCTACCTGCTTGAATTAGGTTGTGATTTAGTATGGTCTGTCGGTGGGTGTCATTAGTCCCACAGTGATTGCGTTTTTTTTTTTTTTTTTTTTTTTTTTAGTTCTTAGCCAATTCCAATCAGATTCCTTGAAAAGCGATATCTTCATTTTCCAGTACAGGGTATTATACGACTTAGCTGTGAGCAGGTCTATTAAAGTTAAACCAGCACACTGGTGGCCCTCCTGATCTGGTATGCTCTCCCTGGTTATAATTTATCTAGGAAAAACGAAAGGTATCTGTGTCTGTAGATATGACTTATTTAATGAGGTTTTCCCCTTTTCCACTTTCTCCAGTCTGCATCTATAAATAAATTCATTCCAATAAACTCAGGTAAATTTAACATTATCTGAGTTTTGCATGGTAATTGCAATTTTTCCATATTAATTGACTGGGTGAATGCTACTCTGTGCTGACTCCATTTGCGTCTGCTACACAGGTAAAAGTTCAATTAAAACTATATTTCCTAAAAAGTTTGCCACTGCATCTTCCCCGATACTGAGATCATGTCAGGAGACAATCTAGAATATGTCAAAACCTTATGAAAAAAATAAAAATATCAAAAATTTAAAATAGTCGTCACTGCACAGACAGCTTTCAGACAGGGCTCCACTGGTTTAGCATCATTACTAAAAGCTCAGATTCTGGAGAAACCACATTCTCCCTGAAACCATGCTTGTTAGCCCCAGGTATTTTTAAGTAAAATCACATAGTAACAAATCGAAAATTGACCACCTTCTGTACTGCTTTTACTACTTTGCCTTCTGTAGTGTTTTTTTTTTTAACTAAGGTTTTGTGTTTTAGGTCTTCCAGAGTATTATTACTTGAATTACTATTATCTTGGAATGATATGAAGAAAATGAACTGGATAGGTTTAAGAGGTTTAAGATATACAGAAAATTACTGGATGTATGCAATGTGTTAATGAAGTGCCTTGGACTTTTTTTGAAGAAAGATGCACAATTTGTCTTGTACCTGGATTGCTGTTGCATTCTTACATCTCATACAAACCATTTCTAACAGGTGTGAACTATGGTAATTGTGTGAAATGTTGATTTGTCTCTTTTTTTCCAGAGGGTTATTTTCAACATTGTCAATTTCAGCAAGACCAAGAGCTTGTACCGGGATGGAATGTCTCCAGTGGTGAAGTCCACCAGCCGACCCAAGTGGTGAGTACACAAGTGTCCAACCCACATTAGCAAGGTTTCATCTGTTCTGCACTCCACTGAATTCAAATGATTGTTTATTGTTCATGAACAAATATTGGTAGTTATTAATACTGTTTTAAACTTTAACATTTATTATCAATAATGAAATATACTACAGTACAGTTGACCCTTAGGCATCACGACTGTCCCCATTGTGGTTTTGATGCATCATGAGGTCCACCTAAGACTTTAAGATGGGATTTTGTTTTTAGTTTTTTTTTTGGAGTTTTGTGAAAGCTGCAGACCGCCACGTGAAGGCCAGCAGACAGCACACAAAAAGTCTAGTAAGTCATAAGAGCATAAAATATACGCACAGTGCTGGTTTGGAGGATGCCAAAAACCGGTTTGCGGCAGCTTCTTACATAATATTTGCACTGATCTTTGTATCTCATGTTTCTCGTATCTTTTCACTTTGTTTTGTTCTGCTTGCTTGCCTGCTTTGCTCGCCAAGGGGACCAAAACATTTTGTACGGTTTTGGACCATGATGTGGAAGGGTTGACTGTAATATGTCATAGCACAGATTTTTCTCTAAAGAAGAAGGCAAAAACTTTTGTTGCCTGTCATAGAAAAACATGGTGAAATGGCTCAGTGACACAGGTAAAACTGCACGGACTCCTCAAATGACAGTTGCAGTATTTTGGTGGTCGCTGAAAAGTAAACTGAAACCTAAAATATGCTGTAGTGGATGTTGTTATGTTTTATATTTTATATAAAAATAGTAACATTTTATATAATGTATATATTTTTCTTTTTTAAAAAAGATAAATTTTGCCAAATCTGTTTTTTCACACAACTTTTATAGATTAACAGTTTTTCACAACTTTTAAACCTTTTGGAAAACAGGTTATATTTCTTCCAGTTTCTCTAAGGCAGGACTGACGTTTTCTGTTAAACGTAACTTTGAATTTCTTTTCCTTAGTACATAGTTTTCTATGTTTAAATTTAGCCAAAATGAGATTTTGGCTTGAAACACTTGTAAAGACTTCAAGGAGAAAAGACAGACGGACAGAGAGCAGTGAAAATGCCGGCCTGTTAGTCAGATTAGATCGAGACTAACCATGGTTTGGTTATCCTTCAATTTGTGTCATTTTGTGTTTTCTTTTGTGAGTTTGACAGGATTCTCTGTTTAATTAAGGAAAAGCTTGTGAGTTTTTTATGTGCATATCAGTTTGAAACCAGGCACAGGTATCTGGGCAGTTGAAGAAATGAAATTATGGTTTCATTGTTTGGATTCAGTGTAAAAAATAAATATAGCGCTAAGCAGTCCATGGTCCAAATGCAGGCCACCTGGAGGAGAATAAATTCCTTTCTGTAACAAACAGTCCTTAGGGCATTCTGGCTGTCACTGGCTTCTGCATTTCCTGGCTCTCTAAGTACTTTCCATAAAGTATATAAATAAATATTTGGCAAAACCACAATGGCTAAGTATTTGAATTATCTTAACAAATTTTTTATTTTCAAATAGGCCACCCACCTTCGTGTTAGGTACCTTAGAAACAAGTACCTTAGAAACAAAAGCTTTGATGTGTTTTACAGAGTATTTTTAAATCATTCTGTCATTTTAAAATGAGTGGCAGGTGGGTCTGAATTTGTTCTCTTGATAAATATGGCAGAAAAGTAATCACAGAATATAGCACAAAATATGAAGATAAAACCCAGTAGTACAGATGGGGCGAACCATAAAGCCACCAATTCTGAATATGAACAAATTAAGGCTTCTGTTAATAGTGTTCTTCATCCATGGCGAAATGAATTAGCTTCTATCAGCCATCAGTTGTGTTTACCATCTAGTATTCATTTTATGATTTTTATGTGAAATTATAATTTAATGTGGCTCTATTCAGTCTATTGTCCTTTATGTTTGCATGCAGAAATAACAGGCATGGGATCTAATCTGAAAGAGTGAATTCCTGTGGGTCTTGAGGGTACACTGGAGCTTTGAAAGGTGATGCATGCAGCCCGTATGTTTCTTCAACAGCACATTAGAATTCAAATAGGGATGAGCCTCGCTGTATTTGCATTTGCAACATAGAGTGCTCAGGTGATGGCTGTCGAAGGTAATAGCCAGAGACTGACGGGCGTGGGGGCGTTGTAGGATTACGCAAGTCTTCCAGACGTGGTGGAGCGTCGGGCTGATGCGTGCGACCGGCCTCCCTGATCAAATGCGCCCGTCCAACAGGAGCCTTGACATCTGTCATAAGTCTATCAAGGGCAGTCACTGAAACGCAAGGCATCTGCCGGCGTAAATTTTCTAAGTCTGCCAACCAGTGGTCACAGGCTAATGGGAAAAGACAATTAGATGGAGATGCAAGGAAATTCAATGGATTGCGAAGTGTTTCACATTCAGATTCCCACTCTCTATGCTTTGCATCCAACTGGTTTTGGCCGCTGCGCATGGTGGTATTGTAGGAGTCATTTTGTTTGATAGCTTCAATTGGTAGTGTCATTCATCTCAAATTTCAGCAGATGATTTTGAATTTTAACATGCTGCTGACTGCTGTGCACTTCGGAAAATGTTAATGATTTGAAACAGTTGAGTTAAACAGATGTTGTTGTTTATGGGGTCTTATCCAAATGAGGCATCTATTTTAGTAAATCTTCTATATATATTTAGATTGGTTATATTTGCTGTTGTAACATAAGAAAAAAAGAGTGCCAGAGTGTAATTGCTGTGTTGATTGAACTGGGCTAGTGGTGGGTGATGTGACGATAATTTATCATGACTGGTTGCAGTTGTATTCACGATAAGTGTTACAGAGTTTTCGCAAGAATCAAATACATGTGATTCTTGCGATACACGTGAATGACAACAAAGCTGTAGGCGCCTGTCATGCAATACCTGCGTGTTCTGAGACTTAAACAGTTCTACAACGAAAAATTCAGCTTGCATAGCATATTTGCACTGTCTGTATTTCTTACTTTGTCAATTATCTGTCTCAGTGGATCACAAATTAATTATTAGATCTAAAACTTAACTGACTTTTCTTACCAGTTAGCTGACATGATTTACAAAAAAAGTTAAACTTTATATTAGGGCTGCCACTGACTACTATTTTTCTGTAGATTAATCTATCGACTATTTTATCAATTGCTAGATTAATCTAAACGATTAATTTTCCTCCAGAAAATTAACATGACCATTAAGTTAAAGTTTAAAATTTAAGTCAATTTTATTTTGACAACAACAAACTGTGTATACCATTACAGGGCTTTGGATAATATACGCCGGCTTTTTGGCACTATACGGGCACTATTTTCACCCACAATTGGCAGATTAGTAATAGGCAGACACGATAAGCAGATTAGCAGCATGCCTAAAAATATTAATGAGATGTGTATTGTGATGACCAAAAGTTAGTAATACGTATAAATTTGGTGTATCCTCATGCCATAAATTTGGTTAGTGGAGCACGCCACATGAAACACAAGCAATAAGCACTGAAGTCACAATGAAGGAAGGGACAGATCAGCAGCCACAACATCTTTTAAAAGAAGAGATAATGTGGTTAAACAAGGCAAAAAGACGTGGTGTGGCGGTACTTTCGGCAAATTAAAGTTTGATGCTTTTTTTTTATAAATATGGTTTTCATTTTAGTTTCAATGCTCAAATTATTTTATTTTATTGAGTGTGTGTGTTCGTTTCAGTTTTATTTTATGATAACTACACTGGTCCCAACAAATCCAATGCGCACAAACGCACACAGTCCACGTAGAATAAGCTGAGATTCTAATTTAAACATTTTCTCAAACACTTATTCAATGGAGATTCTAATGTAGTCAGCAGATAACTTTATGGCTTTAATAATGAGTGTATTTAGCAGCTACAAGGACAAAGGAAATTAAAAAGCTCTCCATTCTGATGCTAATTTAATAAACATGAATAGACAGCACTTAGGGTGGTTTTGCCTACTCTGGTGGTCCATCATCTAGAATAGCGCCTGTGCATTTTCTCTTTAGGCACTCGTGGATATTGCTAGTGCCGTTTGTGGTGTGCCATCGAAATTTTGCACAGTGTAAAACCTCCTCTTTGTTTTGTGATAATTTGAACTACTCCCACCAGTCACGTAGTGATATTAAAGGGAAACATTTGTTATAATGCAGTGAAGCGATTTATGAATCATGAAGGCAGTTTCATTAAAATAATTTTTTAAAAAAATGCACCGGTTTCAAATATTGATTTTGACCCATTTTCAACGTCGACATCATCAGCTACGTGAACCATGACAATCGCGGCAGCCCTACATTATATACAATTGGACTGCTACAAATATTGCACTCCTGTTACACAGTAAACAACACACGGTCTATAGATGGGTCAGCTATGATGTTGGATAAATAGAATGTGTGGCAAGGATGAGGAGGAAGAATTGGTTCCAAAAACATTGTACTTAGGTACTTTATTGATCCCTGTGCGGAAATTCTCTTTATTCCTCCCCCAACTTGCTCTTTGTAGGCAAGAGTAAGCTGGCCACGAAGGGCGGCCACCTGTTGTGGCGCTCAGGGAGCTGGGGGTTAAGGACCTTGCTCAAGGACCGAAGCTTGATTTTAACTGCCGACCTTCTGATCACAGGCACACAGGCTTAGCCCACTGAGCCACGTGCTGCCCTCAAGTTTATTTCTAAACTTTTGAAACTTCAGTATATAAAAAAACACACTTGCTGTAATGAGACAGTTTCTTTCATATGTATAGTATTTTACATGATGCTGAAGAGTAGTGTTTCTCCTAAGGATAGAATTGCTGGTCATGTACTTAAATGGTTCATTAATATCACTACATACATTGTAATTTGGTTCGTTTGTAAACAAGTAAACAAGCTAATAAAAAAATTGTGATCTGTATTGTGGATTGTGATTGTAACCAAAAATATTATGATATGACATTTTGGCTGTTTTGCCCACCCCTAAATTGGGCCTTTAACATTTATGAAGCATTAGGTCTCGCTTCTGCTTGCAGTATCTGCAGTCTGTCATCAAATGGCTGCTGTGGTATAGCTAACCAAATCATGGCATGATCTTTACCATCCTGGCACTTATAGCCCCGAGCCTGACGGACAGCACTTTTGACCAATCGATATTTCCAGAGCAAGCTGGATCACCAGGGCCAAGTGCTAATGTTTTCTGTTCTTGTACAGTTACAGGGTTGTGAAAGATGTCAAGGGGCCTTCGTTTTTCTGGATAATTGCTGGAGGACATAGTACGTACAAAAAAAGAATTACATGTCCTTTAATTGTAAGCGTGTGAAAGCGACAGCAATCCCCGGTCAAAATCAGTTTTTCCCACTGTCCAACTAGTATCTGTAGCTAATGTGGTCATGGACCACTTTGGCTAAAGGAGTAAACGTATTTTTAATAAAAATCAAATACATTTTATCCATAAACATGGTGATTTGGTGATTTGTTGTCTTTAAATTGCACATTGTGTGTGAGTGTGTACGCTGTGAAGGACTGGCATTCTGTCTAGCATTGTACCCCGGGTTTCATGGGATAGGCTCTGGGTTCATCATGACCCTGTAATAAGTGGTTCAAAGATGGATTATTCCTAGCATCTTCTTTCAAACTCCATACACTTATAATCTTTGAATCTGAAAAATGTATCATTTAGATGGTCACAATGGAAGTGTGGAAATTGATTGGTTTGGCTTTATGAATCAGTGGGAAAGTCCCTTTCAAGCCAGAAGTTGAAACCTTTCTATTTACTTGAAGAAAATATTATTCTGTGAGTTTTAGATTTGATGCCGGTGGTCTAGGCTTTGTTCCCCTGTGAGAGAGAGTGATCAGATTAAACCACGTTGCCAAGCACAGGGATCCATCCTGCCCTTGGAGGTGGGGTAATGAGAGAAGATAGAAAGCTGTATTTTCAGGGAGTTTCAGAATGCAGGGTATGCCAGGTGATAAATGTTCTAGCAGAATGAGTCGACATTACTGTAATTCTGGTTTAAATGGAAGTGAAGTGGCAGAGTGGATAGTGTTGGTGTGTGTGTGTGTGTGTGGTGTTTCAAAGCTAAACATCATTATAAATAATATTCTATGATGAAATCTTGCTGTTCTATGAGTGTATGAATTGTATCAGTATGGGTAAACTAAAATCACTATATCACCAAATTTTACAAGCTGTTTATCATTTCAGTCTCGTCTGAATTAACACAAGCTGCTTATAAAAAGTGTTTTCCACCTCTTAAACATCTTCAGACAGAATGGTCTATGATGGTGTAACACCTGGTAATGATGACTCCATATAATGAGGACAGATTTGCTTGTGAAATGACTGGCATGATGTCCTACTCTTTGTTGTAGCACATCTTGTAGTCATGGAGAAAGGCCACTGATTTGGCTGTTACAGGCTGCTTTAATCCAGTAGTGTTCTTCTCTGCCCTTCTCAGGTGCTTCTGTATTTGGAATATTTGGAAATATAGGAAATTTGCACTGTTTATCTTACAGTTCATGAAGATGAGCTATAACCCAGGATCTGTGAAGGAACAATATAGGTATTTCATTCTAGAAATAAAGATGTGCTCAGGGGTCAACACCATGTGGAAATCTAACGAACATTTCGATAAAAGTGCAATTCTTACCACAGGCAGTCAATTCTCAGGCAAAAAATTTTGCCACAGATACAGATGAGTCTTGCCACAGGCGTGTTTATCTGTGTACGGACAGGTTGAGAAGGCCTGGGAATGTGTTTCCCACCCTGCTACAACATGGAAGCTGCTCTGACTAATAACACACAACAAACATATATATTAGAGCTGCCACTATCGACTATTTTTATTTCAATTAATCTATCGACTAATTTATCGATTAATCGATTAGTCTAAACTATTGTTTTTTTTCTCTCCAAAAATAAAAAACATCAACAATTTTATTTAAATTCTTTTTATTTTAACAATTGCACTGTGCACTCCAGTATCACAAAAAAATGAACAAAAGTCTTATTATCTTTCACAGTATTGTGCAGGTTTTAAGAAAGTTTCTGTAAAAGGCCTTAAAAATAATTTTTGAAAAATTCTTCACGCTATTCCCACCTTAAAACTTTATTTTACATAGATTGCAAATCGCTCTGCTACTGGTTTCTGTTAAAAGCGTAAA
>JAODJU010000030.1:152322-167208 GCA_026776725.1 Gnathonemus echidnorhynchus | reverse complement strand
GAGGGTTATTTTGTAGGACGACTTTCACTATAACTAACGGAATCACTGCTATCTGTTGGCTCACTGGAATCTTTTTCGTTTTGTGCGACTTTAACAAGGAACCTATCCAATGACAGCTGCTTTTGCCCCCTTTTTGACTTTGCGGAGATGTGGACATTGCACTGTCGTTAAACAGATTCATCGCTTACACTGCTACGCCCTTATTCCGGTGGTGCTTTCTACTAAATTTTGAATACAAGTGAGGCACGCCGACTGAGACTGAGAATGGGAAACAATTACCCACAATCCCGCAGCGAGAGAGAGAGAGAAGAACCATCGGCTCAGTTATGATTACGTGACGCTACGCAGACCAAGCGTGTATGTAATACTTGTATCGTTTATCATGTTTATCAAATTTTTGCTCGTCTTTCAAAACACTCGCCTTTTGCTTATATACTGTAGATTGGTTGTAAAATGAGTCAGGGTTTTCTCATAACCACATGGGCTCATGTTTTCTCTTGGCCAGGGCCAAATGGACCTCCATTTCTGTGCATGACTTTGAGTTGGCTGTTAAATGCTTCAGTGTGACTTCAACTGAGGCTTTATGTCACACTTCTGGCCACAGGTCAGTGTGGTGCATGTCAGTTTTATTGGTTCAAGTACAAGAAAGGCCAGTAATCCAAATTATTTTTGTTTTCTTTTCTAGGGAGACTTTTTGAGGTCCATAGTAGGGGCAATTAATTACCTTGGCAAGTTGTGCTATCTTCCTGTTTTATTCTTTTTTAATCTAGCACATAACAATACTTCTTGAGGGTAGTTCAAGATGTTTTCAGGGGTTTTGTCCACTTTATCAACCTAAACAGAATCAAGCAATGAAGGTCCCCCCGATACTCAGTGCTGCGTCTGTTGTAACCCGGTTTGTCTGCCATCCTCTGCAGTGACCCACCTGCTTCCTGTCTAGAGTGCCTCTCTGGCTGTGACCTCAAAGCAATTTCAGCTGATGTCCTCTGGTATGGTAGGTTTGTGGACAATATACACTTCAGATTTGTTTCTCCTGTGACACAGGGCAGTCTCTATAAAAACTAGGAGTAATTTATATGGGGGGCAGCTCTGTAGCAGTTCATAGCACCACAGTGCTGATGATGAGACTCTGAGCGTGTTTCGTTGAGGTCACTGAATTTGAGCAATGTGTGATATTTTAAACACTTTCATTTTGGGAATTTCCAGATAATTTTCCATAACTGATTTCAAATAATAATGAATACACCTTAATTCAACATCCAGCGTTATATATCGGCCTCAAAATTTTTATGTTTTGCTTTTGATTGTGAGACTCATCATTTTAAAATGAAGTTTATTTCCAAGTCTTATTACTCTGACCTAAATATAATTTTCTGTAACTTAAAAATTGTGGTCAACAAGGTGCTTGTATGTGATAGGGATCAAGTAAGGGAAATAACTTTGGCTTTCTGTCTAATAGCTAAGAGGTTCAGTGTCCTTATACGAGTCTGGTAAGTACAAGTCTGAGGTTTGAATCATAGATGTACTAACTGTTCATGCAAAAGGTTTTGCCTGCTCCTTTGCAGGGACTGAAGAACCCTTTGAAATTGGAAATATCATTTTTTGAGAAAGAGAGTAAGCTTATCTACCAACAGGTCTTTGATGGTGTTTCTTGCATCGCAGACGGACCAGGACAGTTTGAAGTATGGATCAAGAATGGCAGGCATCTCAACACACCACACCCTTTAAGCTGGCTGAGATCTTCTCTGATGCACTGTGTAGGCTATCAGCATGGCAGACAGCTCTGACACATCTCCAAACACTTGCAGTAGATTAGTTAACATTGATCTTTATCTGCACACTCTTTACAGGGTGCTTTACAGAGTTCCCACATGAGTTTTACTCCACATAACTGAATAGAGCAGTGTAGCTCTGTTGGAAAGTCATCTTTCTTCCCATTCTGGAAGTATAATTACTTCCACTACAGGGCTCTTTCTCAACACACAACATCCTTGCCAGCTCTGTGTGTGTACCACCTGTTTCTTTTCAGTATACATGCTCCATGAAAGGAGGTATCACAGTTGAAAGAGAATGCTGTTCACTTAATTTCACCAGCAGTCCTGTAGGGTGCCCAGCCAATAGCTGTGAAGCAGTCAGGAAAAACACTAGATGATTTGCATTCTCTGGGCCTCCTTGCCACAAATGGTTAGTTCTGGGCAGGGATTGAATCCTGACATTACTGTAGGATGTAGTTTGCTTTCACTACTGTATCACTGGGAAGACCTGATGCATCTGATGATATAAGAAAGCTGAAATTTGAATTCTCCAAATTATAGAAGAAAATGTCAACTGAGAATTTGTAAATAAATTAAAACTCACGGCTTCCATAGCTTCAGATAAATTAAGGTTTAAATCAAGGTTTTAAATTAAAATATGAGACCTGTTTATTTTTGCCATGTCCAGACCTCTTTGATCACCATCTCTGAATTGTGCATAGCACATTTCAAATAAATTTTCAAAGGCATTATTCCTCACATGTTTTGTGTTAAATTTTTTTTAGATTTGTATTCCCCATTCATACGTCTGCTTTTGGGACTGGTCTACCACTTTTAGTGCCCCCACAGACACTTTCTTGCTCTGGCAAAAACACAAAAACATTTGAAAGATCTTTTTCAAATTTTGCATAGGCATTATTTGGGTGACAAATTGGAACTGAAATTTGAGACAGATTGCCACAAAACTGAAGCAGCACCGCATAGTTGAATCAAAGCGTAGGGCAGTTACAGACCCTTGATAATGTTAAACCGATAGCAGAAAAAATGTTTGCCAAATCTTTTTCAAACTTTGCAAGTGTATTGTATTGTATTGGTGAAGATCTGGACCTGTTCAAAATTTGAGACAATTCACACCAAAACTGAAGCAAAGGCACTTATTGACAGCAAAGGGAAGAGTGACTTAGACAAGACACTTTACCTTGTGAACAGGATAACACTATTTGATATTATTACTCTATTTACTCTATTTGATTTAGTGCTGGTAAATATGAAGATTTTATTGGTAATCCACGATATCGAACCAGTGAGTGTGTCATAATCTGACAGTGACTAGCCGGCGATTATCGTCTTTGTCAGGAAAGTAGGCTTAGGCTACACACAAAGCAGGTTAACAAAGATTTGTGATTTGGATTTCAGTTCAGCCTTTCAGCAGTTAAGCCTTTGTTTCTGATGCAGTTTAAGAAATAACCTACATTGGTATTATTCTTTATGCCTGTACAAAGTCAGTGTGTACAAATGGCAGTTATAAGGGTAGTATGTAGCTAGGGTTTACCGTATGTTTTTTAGTCCCCGACGTTTTTAAATGGTAATTAAATCTGGTCTACCAATCAGAGTTTTTTTTCTACTGATACTGAAAAATGGTGATCTCCCCCTGTGTTTGGGAGGGCTGTTGGACAACTTGATATTATTGTTTATCCCAATATTTTAATTTTAAATATTTTTTTAGATATCACATGGCCCTAATTTGATCTTATGATCACTTCACAAAAACAGATGGATGAAAATCTACTTCTGAAAATCTACACCCTATACAGACCTAAGTCGTATAGCCCCAACAATGAAGGAATTTTTTTAGTTGGTGGTGGCAGGGTACATGAAAGAACAGCTGCAGATCTAGTGAACCTGATTACATTAAGACAAGTCACACAAAGTGCTCCAGGGGCACTAGATAAATGACCTGCCCTTTTATGCAGACTCCAAGGGGGGGTGTTGGTAGTACTGCTGGCCATCAGATAGGCTGAGCTTGATGGTGCAGATTAGCGGAATGATGTTACATAATTTTGTATGTGTGGAAAACAAAAGATTGATCTGTGGGCCAGAATTAATAATGAATTATAAAGATGTCGCATGCCAGTTCTTAAACCTTGTCCTTCACCGTGGAATATGGCTGATCATCCAATGCAATCATCTCCATTATATTATTCTCCCATGGACTTAAGTCTGGGATTTAAGTGCACTTAGGCTAGATATGCTCTATGGGCAGAGAAACACCAAAAATATAGGTGTGCTTGTAAATGACCTTAAGCATATTCTGCCACTGACTTAGGTGCACTTAAGCACATTTCTCAATATGTGCTCTGGAACGCTGTATTAAGTCAAGCCTCTGCATGGACAAATGCAATGTTTCAGTTTTCAGAAAGCTGAAAATGTAAAAAAAATGAAACTTTCTAAGATGTCTCATACATTTACATGTACATTTGCTCAGAAGAAAAACAATTTAACATTAGAACACATGCAAACTAACAGTAACACATTAAAAACTAAGCAAGAATTTTGTCTGTTCTCCAAAAAGTCACTGTTAGCTAGATAAACTCCGCTTTGTTTCCCAATCCTTACCTTAGGGCCACCCCAGCCATTCTATGTACAATGGTATCTCAGTTTTCGAACTCATTAGAACTCGAATTTCTTAAGTCGAACCAACCAGTTTGAAAAAAAAAGACCTAGAACTCGATTCGAATAAGAACTTGTATGCGCGTGGAAATGAGTCACGCAGCACGTCGCTAAGCGGAAACAAAGGGTAAGGCTTCAGTCTCAGCCTTGTATTCACTGTGATAGCATTGTTTGTGGGTGATAGTGCTTTTTTATTGAAAATACTGTACTTTATATCATTTTGGTAGCCATTGCTCAACAAAAAGTTACACAGTAGTTGTACAAACGTTACAACCTAAAAGTTTGCGATTTACAAACAAATTAACGAATATAGAGTAATAATAAAAATAAGCAATGGACCGCATGGCATAGTCTAGTGTTGGGGCATGGCTTGGGGTTGTCAATCTGCCGAGCTGGGACTAGGGAAGCAGGGACAGGACTCAAGTGATCGGGAAACATGGGGTTTAATTGAGAACAGGCAGAGCAACACAATGACGTTACAATGAACGGACTGGGGAAACAAACTGAAACGTGGACTAAATACAGAGGACTAATGACAACTAGAAACAGCTGATCACACTGGGATTCCACACGAGGTTAAGGAGGGGGCGTGGCACACGGAAGGAGCAGATGATCAGGGCAGGACAGGGTTAGTGTTGGGGTACATTCTTTATAGTTTTGGAAGCCAGTAAGAAAAAAATGCTATTGTTTTATCCTATTCATTTTGTGTTTGTTTGGGAAAAAAAAAAAATTCAAACACAACATGTTTAGATGTAATTTTTTGGGGCTGGGAACCAATTAATTCGTTTTCCATTATTTTTCATGGGGAAAATTCAATCAGAATTCAAACTTTTTAGGATTCGAACCAGAGTTCTGAACGGATTAAGTTCGAGCTGGTACCACTGTATTTGTTAAATATCTCTATCAGCTCAATTAAATCAACTTGATTTGTTAAGCAACGCAGGTGACATTGATTATCCAAACAAGGTGAGGTAGTAGTCAAGTCAAAAAAAAATACATGGTTATATTTAGGTATGCACCGATACAGGCATCGGGTATCGGCCGATGCTACGCTTATTTACTCATACTTGTAAAAAAATGTCCGATACAAGAGCCAATACCGCGACTTTTTTTTTTTGCTGCTCAATCAGATTTTGGCATCTAGTAAGAGATTTGTCAACTGGAAACATTTGGGAAGGATAAAGGCAGAGAACACCAGCATTGGCAAATTGGTGTGTATAGGCAGAGGATGTCAGCAGTTTGGACATATTTGGACATTAAGTTAAGGTATGACGACAAAAGTAAAGCAGACTAAGCTCTGTTCAGCTAAAGTGTCAAGAGGTGGAAGGGACCCCATGTCATTTAACAAAAGCAATTTGATCAAACATCTATGGACGCACCATGCTGCAGAGTACACAAAGTTTGCTAATGCTAGCAGAGAAAGGCCACAACTTTAGCACAAAGAATCTGCAGAAGCAAGAGAAAATGAAAGTAAATGTTATTTAATGTTAGATATAACACTTGAGGTTCAGTCATTAATATACACTATATTGCTAAAAGTATTGGAACACGTACCTTTACACATACATGAACTTTAATGATATCCCATTCTTAATACATAGGCTTTAATATGGAGTTGGTCCACCCTTTGCAGCTATAACAGCTTCAACTCTTCTGGGAAGGCTGTCCACAAGGTTTAGGAGTGTGTTCATGGGAATTTGACCATTCTTCCAGGAGACCATTTGTGAGATCAGGCACTGATGTTGGACAAGAAGGCCTGGCTCTCTTTAATTCATCCCAAAGGCGTTTCGAGTTATGGTCAGGGCTCTGTGCATGCCAATCAAGTTCCTCCACACCAGACTTGCTCATCCATGTCCTTATGGACCTTGCTTTATGCACTGGTGTGCAGTCATGTTGGAACAGGAAGGGGCCATCCCCAAACTGTTCTCAAAGTTGGGAGCATGAAATTTTCCAAAATGGCTTTGAATGCTGCAGCATTAAGAGTTCCTTTCACTGATACTAAGGTGAAGCCCAACCCCTGAAAAAACAACCCCACACCATAATCACCCCTCCATCAAACTTTACACTTGACAATGCAGTCAGGCAAGTATTGTTCTCCTGGCATCCACCAAACCCAGACCCGACCATCAGGTTTCCAGACAGAGAAGCATGATTTGTCAATCCAGAGAACACATCTCCACTGCTCTAGAGTCCAGTGGTGGCGTGCTTTACATCATTGCATCCGACGCTTTGCATTGCACTTGGTCATGTAAGGCTTGCTCGGCTGATCTTGGTTAATCTTGAAACTGCAGCTTTAGTGTCTGTTTTAGGCAAGTAATTGAATGAAAATAAATCAGAGCTACAGGTTAGGTCATTTTAATATACCTACCAAGATAGGGTTATGTCAGTTGCTCTGCATGTTTATTTGTCGAAGGATTCTCATGTTTGTGAAAATGACCAAATATAAGCATAGCAGGCTAATAATAATGATGACACTTCATTGATCTCCATGGGGAAATTCTCTATTCCCCTGCCCCATCTTGCTCTCTCTGACACATGTGTAAATGAGAGCAAGCTTGGTAGCGAAGGGTTGCCACCTGCAGTGGTGCCCATGGAGCTGGAGGCTAAGGGCCTTGCTTAAGGTCCTGTAGACTATTTTGCTGAGGCCAGGTACGAACCAGCAACCTTCCGATCATAGGCACAGAGGTTTAGCCCAGTTAGCCACATACTCCCTTCGCCGTACTTTCATTTTCCAAATAAAAGGCTCTCTGCAGAATTCGATTAGGTTCACAGTGTAAATTAGTGAGTCAATGTTCCATGTTTTGCTTGTTGCCAAAATCATTGAGGGCATAACCCCCTTCGTTTGCTTGATGAATTAATTATACTTGCACGGCTGTGCCTTCTTTTTTGGGTCGTGTGCGGTGGGCGTGACCACGGTGACTAGGGGAGATTACCCTTAATTCAAACACGTGCAACTTTTTAAGCACTTTTTTGACTTGATGGGAGCACTTTATAGGAGAATAGACACCTTTGTCTTGAGCTCTGGTGCTGATAACTTTGAATATTGAATAAAGTCTACATATCAGCCAATATTGACACATTGGACCGATGTCAATATCTTTACTGGTGGATACCAATATATTGTCAGCTGTGTTGAAGTGTTACTTAACCTGATATTTGCAGTATGTATTATATCGTGGGCATGTTTTACTAACACATTTTGGACTGCTAAACATATCTTATCTGTTATTAAAATCAGTTCCAAACGGCACTAGTTTGTTATATCTCCGGTGTTATTTGAACTGCATTACTTTTCTGACAAGACTGTTTGTACTAATATCCACCTGAAGTTGCACTAGTTTTTGTTATATCTCTAGTAGTGCTGTCCAAAATGATTATTCATTAAATGATTAATCTAGCGATTATTTTTTTCAAATAATTTTTCAGTTGATCTGATGATAAATTTATTGATAACCAATTACTTTCAATTTAGTCATTTAATACTCACCCCCTCCCCACACACACAAATCTGAAATTCTCATTAGCATTTCAATTTATCAAAACATGTCTTAAACATTAGAGCATTATCAACAAAAAAGGCAAAGCTTAAGAGATTCAATAGGAGTTCTATGTTAGACTGAAGTTAATAATTTACTGCAATAGTGTTTTACTTAATTATTTCAGTACACCAATTTCACTTTAATGTTGAAGTAGATGCTAAAACATGGAATGATTTCATAACTAGAGAAACATGTTTTTGACAAGGTAGCTTATAGTTAAGCTTATTTCAGTGAGCAAGGAACAATTTAGGCTACAGTGTGCAAGAGTAGTCATAAACGATAATTTGTCTCATACAGTAGAGTTGCAGAAAAGATGTCATGACAGAAGTATTCCCAATCTTTGGGAGCCTTTTTTGCCATGTGTTTCTCCAGAGGCTCCGGAGCTCTGCTGGTGGATGCAGCCATGTTGCCTCGTGCACGAGGGGGCTTGCGGGGCAGGCAGCAAATTTCCCTTTTGCAGGGTGGTAGGAGATGTCTCAGATATTTATGAGAGAAGTGCTACATGATTGGCCAGTGCATGCCTTACAAAATAGTGTGGCACTGCTGGCACCGGCGATATTAGACAAAACTATATCGGAATTCAGTCTATAATTGATATAATTTTAACGGTGCCAGCAGTGAATCAACTAGCCAGCTTATTATCAGAATAACTTTGTATTGTAAATGAAAACCATGCCACAGGTCCAATAAATAAAATATTGTAGCCCTATATAAAATATTGTCCTATTGTAGTGGTGAAGAGATCATCAGGTGGACAGTAAAGTTCAGTTATTAGCAGACTGTTTTATTGCGGGATTCTTAAAAGGACAGCGTTAACGTGCTCTCGAGGGCATAAAGTACTTTCCCTTACAGTACGTTTGGCTTATCACTTAGTGCATTGCAGTTACAAAACATTTACATAGTTTTACACAACGCGTCGGCACTAAAATTCCAAGTTGACGCATTTTCATAATCGACATTGTCGATTACGTCAAATAATCGTCCCAGACCTAATCTCTACTGTTGCTTGAACTGCATTACTTTTATTAAATTGAACTGCTTTTGCTATCAGCTGTTAATTCCTGAACTGCAACTAATTTTTTTAAATTTGGAAAGATTTTATTAAAAAAACTTTATAAGACAATAAGATGTTGACATTTTCATGGTAAGTGTTCAATGTTAACTTTTAGTATTTGTTAGATTTTTTTAATGGCGTAATCAATTTTTTCATTAGGTTATACAGTGGTACCTCGACCCATGAACAGTCCTGATCACGAACAAATCGGGTTATGAACCAGATGTTCGAAAAAAATTTTGTACTGGTTCGTGAACCGTGTTTTAGTCTGCGAACACACAAACATCCCCCAAAATGGTCCATTGAAAGCGCCCCAAAGAACCACCCGAAACACAAAGAAGTGTACAATTATGCCCAAGAACAGTTGTGGAATGTATAAAAAACTTGTTGTAGATGTATGTCTTTATTATATCTCTTCAGAGGTCAAATATCTGAAAAAAGAAAAAAAAAATAGAGAGAATGTTCTGTTATAGTGGTACCAGTCAGTGTTTGATTAACATGTTTGTAATGGTTTTTAACAGTCACATATCTATACATAAAATTACAGTACTTCATTAAAAACAAATTATTAAGTAACTGCTATTAAAGTGTTATAAAATTGAAAAACATTCTGAGGTTTGAATGAATTATTTGTATTTACATTATTTTAAATGGAAAAAATTGATTCGGGTCGCGAACTTTGTCCTTGAACGAATTAAGTTCGTGAGCCGAGGTATGACTGCACAACGGATTAGGCATTAGACTAGTTGACTAATAGACAAAGTAATTGGCATATTCATTGATAGAAAAATAATCATTAGGTGCAAAGTGAGATTTAGATATACATCCCACTGTGCTTGTGAGGTTTTTGCCCTGCAGCTGGAGTTTGTGTGTATAGTCAAAGCAATCTAGGTAGCAGTATTATTTGATCTCAGAAGAAAATCACAATGGGGTCTGTATGAAATAATATCATAGTTACTTGGTTACATAATTGTGTTACACTTCATAATGTATTGTCACTGAACATGTTGGTTATAATGCAAATGAGGAATTAATTTTAAAAAATAAGTTAACACTTAACTGGTGGGAGAAAACTGCAAATTGGCAATTGAATCAGGGGGAATACATTGTTTTTGTACCGACAGCAGCTTTTCTCATTATCATTTATATCCATGTATCATTCCTATTCAGAAATGGATAGAGCCCCCTAGCAATTTTTTGGAATATTATTTAATATTTCTATCTAAATATTTATTAGAAATGAATCCAGTATAAGATATAAAAGTTTCCTGTGTGTAATGCACATGTATAATAGAGATGAACACAATGACAGAACTGCAAGTGCTCAGGAAAATGTCGGGTATTCCCTTCTAAAAGAAGGTGTCCACTGGCTTACTAAAAAGTTAGTGGGTCACTGACAAATGTCTTAAATTGATGGATGGCAAAAGATTTCTATACTTGCTTTGGGGTCTGGAACCTATCCCAGATGCTCAAGGCAGGGAATTACCCAGGACTGGACTCGTTATATAAACACAATAAGGGTCATTCTCTCAACCTTATTACTGGAACATATCAGTTTTCATTAATTTTTAAAATTAGTTTGAGGATAGACACATTATATTATTGTCTAAAATATAAATTTTGTCTCAGTTGTAGTTAGTTGCGGAGAAAAAGACTGTTGATGATACAAAATAACTGAACAGTTGAACATACATGTTATACTAATTGATTATTTATTGTGGGTTACTCGCAGTAAAGTTGAAAGATTTAAAAACAGTTTGTCTAATTTTGTATTGTTTGATCTTAAAACTGCAACGATAGTGCCTATTTGGGTCAATGGTTAAGGGATAATTAAATTTACTTATTCATTTAAAATAATGTCAATTGCTCTGGACAAAATTCAAACACTACAGATGCTCCTCTACTTACGAACGAGATGCGTTCTGAATGGCCGTTCGTAACTTGAAATGTTCGCAAGTCATTATTCAACAGCATTTTAAGGGTATAGGCAAGAACTAAGAACTAGGATGCAGGGAGTACGCACCCTACGCTGCTGCTTGGTGGGAGTAGCGGCCAGAGGTCATACTAGGCAGAAATGGCCCACAGAAAAAAAAATCGATGTTGCGGACCAGAAACGGGAGCCCAATGAACACAATTTGGACTTACAGTCCTCTTCGTTCGTATGTTGAAAGTTCGTAAGTAGTGGAGCGTCTGTGTATTTCGTTGTAGCATTTTGTTTTTGTCGAATGATTCTTGGGCTCATGAGAATGGCGAAATGTAAACATAGGCTACCGCCATGCTTTCATTTTCAAAATAAAAGGATTTCTGTGGATTTCAATTAGGTTCACAATAGGGCTGCAATAACTAATCGATTAAATTGATTAAAATAGGCTATTAAAATAGTTGGCAACTAATTTAATAATCGATTGGTTGGGTCTGTGTTATTATACACATAAGTACAGTGGCTACCCCCTAATTTGGGAGCAGTAAGCTAACCAAAGCCGCGGTGGCAGTAAAGCACCATTAAGCTGGATGCCGACCACCATAAAAGAAAAAGGAGACGAGAAGCAATGCCTTGCCTTGAGTAGCTTAAAAATGAATGATATTTAATCGTGATTAATCGAAATTAATCTACAGCAAGCCTGTGATTAATCTGATTAAAATTTTTTATCATTTGACCACTAATTTTAATATAATCAATATATAATATTTATTCTTAATGTATGTATTATTAATATTGTTAAACTAAAAAATACAGATGAAAAACTGTATGCCAAAAAAAAATCTTTAATTATGCTACTATAAGCATACATATCGTAATGTTCCGCCTTGTTTATACATCTTGTTTTAAGCATTTTTGAGGCATTTGCAGTTCAATTTCAGTATCTTCCAAGACAGTATACACAAGTAGCAAATAGCAGCCCTTTGTGTATCACAAGCTATAGCGCGTGGGCAAAACAGTTCAAGCTAGCGACTCCTAAATCATCCATTGTTTTTTTCATATTACTGGCATATATGCACATGACATCACAGCAGGCAGAAGTCACTGCGCTCACACCCACTGAGTGGCAAATAGACTGAGGGCAGCATTAGTATTCAACTTGAAAGCTGCAAAAACACATCTAAAATGGGACATACCTGTCAAGTGATTGATTGGACAAATAGTTCTTATTTTGTATTAAATCTATCTTTTCAGAGAGTGCCAAAAACGAAATAAGTAAATATCGGACGAGGATCGGTCACATTTGGCCAATACCCAATCAGTCTAATAGGTCTGGATCGGCATCTGTTGCAAGTGTTCCTGGAGCCACTTTATAAATGACAAAATCCTCGCTCACAGCTTCACTATCTACCTGCTGGAGCAGGGAGGATATGTCGTGCCTAAATATTTCTGTAATTGACAGCCTTAAGTGAGGCAGCTGGGGATAGTTGGGGTGTCGTGGTTGTGGCCGTAGCCTGGCCTATTGTGACTGTCACTTCATCGATTAGATCTTAAGCGATTGCCCCAGCCCGGTTTCTGCAACCTCTCTCCCTGCTTGCTAGAAAGCTGTGATTGGACAGTCATTGCATTTTTATGGTGGCATGATTTCAGCATAAACTTTTCGAAAATGAAAATGAGTCGATACAGCAAAGCCAAGATGGCCATTCTATTTCCGTGTGATGTGGCACAATTTCTTAATTTAATTGTGTATAATGTAAACCCTCCTGATTGTTTTTCTGGATGGTAGTTTGAACTGCAAAGCATTTAAATGATGGTTTTAGATTTCATTGTGTCACGTCGTCTTCCCGACACTCAATGAAAAGCACTGCCTCTTGTGCATTGCATTTCCACATGGCACAGTTTCTGCATGCTGCACACTGTAAAACAATATGTCGCGTAGATCGTTTTTCCACGCATTATTGAAGTCGTGTTTGCATTTCAAGGTGGCACGAATTCCGCTCCACGGGGATCTTTTTGTATAGACTTTGAAAGCTAAATACCAAAGTGGATATTATTTTATCATTATCTTTTCTTTTTTGTAAGAAATACTTCCCATATGTTTTACTAATTTGTTTGTTTGGAAAAAAATTCCATTACCAAATTCTTTATTTTTGTTGTGTCTCATACTAAGCAATTAATATTTCAATTTAATTAAATGGTTGGCACTGTATTACCTTTACGTTACTTTTTAAGTCCTCTGCCAAGGCAGTTTTGTCATTTATGTAGAGAGAATGAAACTTCCTGTAGTCACATCAGATTAGATTTAGTTGTATTATTGTACATGGTTACATCTAAATATGGCAAAAGTGCTGAGGCAATATCATCTTCCTGCTCTCGTTCGTTCCTGACATGGGATTTTCACTACCTCTAAAATGCATTTACCTCCTCTAACTAACAGTACTCCTGTGACTAATCAGTAGGGGTGGCAATACCCAGTCAGCACAAGTATGTTGACGCTACGTTGCTGATACATTTTTTGAAGGTCGGTATTTAGTAGCATTTCAGTCATTTGCACATTGGCACTACATAGGAAATGATCTATGCGATCATTTCCCGACCCTCTTGCTATCCTACGCGATGATTCCCCGACCCTCTTATTATCCTACGATTGCCAATGATTATTTCAACGTTTGCTTTAGTATTGATACTAATATATTTTATTTATAATATATCAAAAAATACAAAGGTGTTCGTTAAGAGTTTTTATTTAAAGAAAAAAAAAACAAAACATGAAATGCACATACAAAATATGAAATGCACATATTACAAAAATAAAAAATACAGAAAAATAAAAATACTGAAAGAAAAGAACTATCGGACACGCATGGTCAGCCTGTCACGAGCCACTCTTTGATGGTTGTTTCACCTTCAGCCTCATTTGGACTAGACATCAGTGGGTTTCGTAATGCAGACTCTAAAAAACAGAACAGACACAGTTCATTTACATTAGACCTTATTAAATGGTAAATGTCAATCATGAACAGGTGAGTTTGTTATTCCTTGTGATTGTTCACTTTTTATCTGCAGTCTGAAAAAAAAGCAATTTTGGGCATTAAAACCAATGAAAACTACGGTAAAGAATTAAGTAACTTGCATGGGGAGGTTAAATCCATATTGTGTGTAAACCTTTAGGATAAAAACTTTATCCTGAAAGGTCAAATTTTACTTTTGCTTAAACATTGGTTTTACTTACGGATAATCACATCTATAATGTTTGTATTCCTCATCGGTGTTTTGTCCCCTCTGCCACACCAGTTTAAATGAACTGCCAACTGGGGAGCAAACACCTTTCCACAGATCCTCCACACTGTTTTCTTTAGTGTTTGACCCCAGCCAGTGACAGTTTGGAAACCTGGAGGTGACAACAGATGTTTGGTCATAAAAAATGTATTACATACTTTTGGGTAGTGTGTGTATGTATATATATATATATAATATGATATAAGTATATATTATATTTCTTAGTATCCATGTATTAGCTATGTATAAGGTAGTTTTCTAAAACCATGATCATACCAGTTCGTTCATAAAGTCAACATTTCGCAACTACATTTCGATGTTCTTCAGCTCCTCAATGTCTTGCAGTGGAAGTCCACCATCCTCTGCTGAAAAAATAAGATTCTTATAGAAAGACCTGTAAAAAGTATTTTAAAAATCTCTGTAAATGAGTTAATAGTAATTCACTTAGAAATATAATTGGTATGAAATATAAACTTAAATACACCTTGAAACTTTATTATTTAGACTATGAAAAAAATAGACATTTCCAAAATCAATCTAAAATAATTTAATTAAAATAGATCATAAAGCAATTTTGTACAGTGCACTTGCCATTGTTAATGGTGTGTCTGCAGGACTGTTACCCAAAAAGGGAGGTCTTTGGGTAACAATCTCTGTCAGGTGTTGGAC
>JAODJU010000030.1:75555-109868 GCA_026776725.1 Gnathonemus echidnorhynchus | reverse complement strand
CCCCGCCCCGCCCCGCTACTCCCGACACAACCCTGCACCCTAGAGCTCAGAGCTGACATCATCCTCTCAGCCTGTTAGTGCCCCCCACAGACCAGTGCACACCTGCCCCCTCGCCTCGCGGGGAAGCGGTGGCGCCATGCTGGCTGGAATGTGACAGTCATCTGCTCCTGGCTAATTGCACCCCGGCTTCCAGCTCGGCGGGACTCCCTGCTTCGTGGCGAGGAAGAGGAGGGACGATGGTGCACGGGCAGGCGCGCGGGGCCAGCTGTGGCTCACCGCCACCGTCATGCCCCCTGTCGGCGGTAGATATCGGCATCGCGGGTAGGTTAAACCAAGCCATGCAGATTAACTGTAGCTGATCTTCAGAGAAAGACAAAAGTAAATGCCACGTTCTTCACAGTGCACTGCTTCCCGAGCGGGATGGAAGCGACAGGACAGGCGTGTCATGTTCTCCTAAATGGAGCACCATAAAATCACTGGGCTGCCCTAACTGCAGCCTTCCTGAGAAATGACAGGCTCCCGTCCCTCATGCAGTTACGAGTCCTCAAGGCTGGCCCTGCTGAAGCAAGAATGGGCTGAAAATAAAAGGAATCCATTCCTCCTCATAGTCACTAGCATGACTATACATTCAGGCATCCATCTTCCATAACAGATTTCTGGTAAAGGGTTAATGATATAGGTGGTACTCTGAAGATCTGGGTGGTATAAACTTCAGCCCAGTAAACAGCACAGCTGGGGGTGGTAGGAGCAACATTACTACCTTGCATAGTTGTGTGTATTCTCATACTGTACCATGTGGGGTCGTATGGGAATGACAGGAGCCTCCTACAGGGTTCATAATGCAGCAGCACCTGCTAGAGATCTCTGCTGACCCCGCTGCCTGTCTTCTTCCTCTTTACGGACACTTCAGACAGGAATGTCTCTCGCGCTTCAAGGAAACAACACGATTGATGTGATTTTCCTGCCCCAGTGAGTTACTGGGTGAATCTAGACATCGTGCACAAGCACTTAATTTGATTACCATTTGGCATCTCCTTCACGACGCCATGAAGCGACTTGCTGAGCAGGCTCCTTCGGTTGTGTCTCATAATTACTGCCCACTCCGTCTGTCTTGAAATGTTTGATTATGTCATCCTTAGAGCTTTCTCTGAACCTTTTAAAATGTCCGTGGAGCGACCTGCAAAACAGTCATACAGATAGGCTTTATTATTGATTTAACAAATTGGCTGTAAGAATCGATAGATTTGTTGCTCTCTAAACTGCGATGCACCTGATGCATTCCTCCTGTTTTTCTCACAATGCCTGATGAAATAATACAAGATCCGTCTTTAAAAAAATTGGAATAAAGACAGAGTGGATATTGGGAATAAATGAGAGTAGGTGTTGAGAGGAACCATATGTAAGGCGGCTGGTTGTGCGAATTTCTGTCATTGTGTACGGATATCACCTCTGCGTTTTGGACCCAACTCAAATTCTCCTAGTCTCCATTTCTGCATGCAAGCTGGACTCATAAAAGCACTAGATTGGAATATATAACCCAGTGCATTTCCTCCAATTACTCTGGGGCATTGAGTTTATGATTTCAGGTCTAATGATCCAATGATTTAAGGTCCAGGAGGCTGCATGTTGGTGTTCATGAGGCACTTAGCTCTAATGCAGCCGTGTCCCAAAGCACTTATGAGGGGAATTGAAGCTGCTGGCTCCCACGTGTGGGCACAGACGCAAACAGCCAGGACCACCACACGCCCTGTCCGTGTCGCCCACCTGCCCACATGTGCAGTCCCATTATGCCCCGATAGAAACTTCGGCAGTAAGACATGCAATAGCTCAGGTGTGTTTGCCGTTAATTAATTCCCCTTTGTACAATAATGCATTGCTGACTCATGTTTTAATATATGTGATTCTACCCATGTTCTTTAATTTAGCCCCAGGGGCTCGAATGACGCATCAGAGTTCGTAAGTGCAGCAGAGGATGTATGTACATTAGAAGCAGGAGGAATAAGGAACATAATAGAAACAAATTAATATACACCTTTAAGGGAAAACCCCCTGTGTGTCTAAGAGCGTGGTAGCTATGTAAATACAGCTGGTAACAATTAAAGTAAAAGGTTTCATTTGAATATGATATTGCACGTAATGTATCTTTTAGAAGCCAATGCTAACCTGTTCATTATGCCCTCTGTATGTTGAAATATTTAGCAGATGCTTTTGTCCAAAGCAACATAGAAGTGAGGAAACAGCCAACAGGATCAGCCTGCATCCTCACAGTGTTTAGAGTTAAGGGACTTAGTCAAAGGCCCAGCTGTATTGATTACTCCTTCGGCCTCAGGATTCAACCCCATACCCTACACACATGAGCAGAGACCCTAAGGGTGGGGGGGGGGGGTTCAGTTCAGTTTGAAATAATGATTTTTCAAGGTGTAGATTTTCAAATTGCCACAAGAGTTAAAACTCAGTTTTTAAATATAATTTTAAACGTAGGTTACTGTAATTATGTTGGTGACATTTGCTACTTCTAACACACGGACCGATTTTGTCAGGGCAGTGACTTGTGTGAGTCTGGCACGGTACTATTATGAATGAGCAGAACGAGTAGAGTGGAATGATACTTTTTCCAGCACCATCTCAATTTAAATGGGCAAACTTTGGATTCTTTAAAGGTAATGGACACATGAGTTTGGCTGTCCGCTTGGGTTCATGGTTTGGTTTCGGCACAGGATGACAGAATTTGTTTTGAAATTGTTTATTATTAAAACTGCAATTATAGTATCGGAACAGCTATAAAACAAACATAAGGCAATTTATCTTTCAATGTCTAAATAGGAAAGATGCTTATTTTTACAGTAAAAAAATGTAAAGTAAAACGACATCATAACAATCAAAATGAACCAAATCCCATATTTTCTACAAGCAAATATGGTCAAATATCTGTAGCGATAAACACCCCTGTAGCCATAGATATTTTTTTATCTGAATTTCCTGGCAAAAGCACCTTAAATGCCACAGGGAGACTCACTTGCAGAGGTAGTTTCTGCCGTGCTCCGATTGTACACACACCTGGATGATGTTGTCTCAAACAAGTTAGCATGTTTCCAGCAACATATCCGAGTTCAGTATAGCAGAGACCAGACAGTATTGGTCATATCAACTACTCTCTCTCTGGTGTTGGTGTAATTTATTGGGAAGCCAAATGTTTCCAAACTACTAATTTATGTGACATGGGAGGGTCTTTCAGTTCTCCAGCACTACAGGTATCTAACTCAGAGCCACAATTTTGCATAGTGTTTTCTGTGTTGAAGCAGTGTATTAATTCACTGTGCAATCTGAACCTAAAATGATGTAACCAAGCAGCACATGACAAATACGTGTTCCGTTACAGCCCTTCTCTTTATTTTAAATGAAGACCTGAACTGCTCTTTAGCAAGATCGTGATACATACAGAATTGACAAAAAAAATGTTGATGCTGTATCGATTCGGGAGGTTTCTGACAATAGTGAGATCATGGGTGTCATGCATGTTCTTATATACACTGCCTTATACACACTGCCTTATACACCCTGCCTTATACACACTGCCTTATATACACTGTCTTATACACACTGCCTTGAACATCCACACCTCACAGCAAATTAAAATAGTGCCTGGAATCGCACGCAATGTTTAAATGCATGGCAGCGCATGGCAGACAAGGTTGCCTAGTAACCGTGCCTTCCTATGCCGTCTTAATGTGCCCCTGACATTCCAAATGATCTGGACATCAAATATGAGAGCGGGTCTCATCTTCAAGTTTTGTGTCAGTTGTTTCAAAACAGTTTTCTGCTCATATTATTATGCAAAATGAGAGCACACTGTCTATGGGCAAAAATTCAAATGGCGTTGATAACTGGGACGACTCACATCCGTATAATGCAAACATTCTTGGAGCCTCTGGCTTTTCAGATGCTATTTTAAGAAGCGTAATACAACACTTAACTTTTTTCTTTTTTTAATCTGAAACCGTTCTGGTACGTCAAGTCAAGCAGGCTGTTGATGAATTATGTCACTTTCTAAGCCATTTAACCTTCACAACGTATGTGGCTGACAGGCTCAGTCGAGAAGCAAGCAAAAAAAGGGAAGGAGAGAGAGAAAGCGATGACTCCACTGACCTCTGTGCATGACTGATTTGAAAGCACAGACGAGTCATCCCCTATATGAAAGCTACCAATTTCAGTCCTCACTTATTAGACTTTTAATGGAAACCGACAACATCAGAATGAGACGCCTTCCACTCCTGCAGATAGAGCTGTAAAGTGCAGAAAACTGCGTGACATGCCGCTGGAGACGCTTTTAGCGGCCTGAGCTTCCCTGAAGTGGGGCCTTGTTCTCTAGCCGGACATGTCAGCATCGCCGGAAGGGCAGCCCGGGATGGCAGACGACGCAGAGTAAATGGCCGACAGGACGGGGCGGACAGGCAGCCGAGCAGCCATAAGCAAGCCTCATCTTGTGATGGTGGCTTCTCAGATCTCACGGCGTGAAAATTTTCTGTAGAGATGGGGGGGCAGTCTCAGTGCATGGGAGACACACGGCAGCATCATTTAGATAAAACACATCGCCAGAAGCGGGGCTGCTCGGGATTGGCCACCACGGAGATATAAGCTTGGGGGGGGGGATCCGCTGGTGGGCTCTGGGTGGAGGACACCAGGCTATCTTCTTTGGCCAATAACAGTAAAGCAGCCCAGAGATGGGGCACCGTAAATTCCTGTCGGGTAATTAAAATCGATAGTGGAGATGCGCTCAGCAGCCGGCAAGGTCAAGCGGTGCAGTGCAGGCCTGCGTGTGGGACTAGCGCTGCGGCAGGCCGGCGTACAGATAAATAACGAAATGAATGAAGCCACCGTCACCTTGTGTCATTAGCCCTGCGGCCGCTGTGGTAACCAGCCTCTCGGGTCCTCCAGGTCACAGGGGCCAGCCTGGGGCGGTCCAGGGTGGACTGGTTTCCGAAGCCCATGCACTGCACTTCAGCCAAAAAGCTGAGCTGCCAGTAGACCCGCCGCCTGGCACGAGACATCCCCCCCGTGTGCTTGTGGCATGTGCGGACATCTGCCCCACGTCCCTTCTGCTTGGGCGGGGACTCGTGCAAGTGCATGGATATGCCTGTTCACTCAAATTATGGTTTGCTTATATTTTCACACAGAATTACATAATATGTAATATTTTATTGATAAGACTATTAGCAGTCATACTTTTGTTGCTGTGATCTAAGCTAAAAAGCTAGAGGCACCCTTGTTTTAATGCTCTTCCCACCCCTCCCCCACAGTCTTTCAGTGAGCAGGCTGTATCCTTCCTGGACCTCAGTTGCACAAGGGTTGACTGGCTAATTAGCATGGTAATGACCTGCAGGACACAGTTTGCTTAGAAAGGTGGGGAAGTGCGTTACCCATCCAGGTGGCCAGAGAGCAGGTTTAGTGGATTCTGGACAAATGCCTCCGCTGGGCAGAAGAGGCCCATGGTCTGCTGGTGTGGGTGGCCACCACGTTCTTCTCCTCACACCCAGCGTGTGCTGGGGGTCAGTAGTGGTGGGACGTGTGTGTTTGGAGGGGTGGGGGGTGTCAGCCGTATTAGTATTCTGCATAGACCGCCACACTTGCGCAGAGATGGGATCAGTTTCTGTTTTACCAGGGGAATAATCAGCCTGGCTTTTTTCCATTTGTCCTTTCTTCCAGCAGAGCTTGGGTAATTTGGTTTAATTTTGGTGTTTCATCTCACTTTAAAGGGCCAGCAGCCGATTTCTGTGTGCTCTGTGTGTGTTGCATATTGCATTTGTGTGTCGCCTGGGGTTTCATGTGTGTGTATGTCAAATGGGTGTGTAGGTTGTGTGGGTGCTCTGTACATGCTCCTCTCGCTCAGTGCTCCTCCTCTTAGAAGTCTTTGGTGGTGGGGGGGGGGGGGTCACTGTAGTCCGCTCGGTTCATTTGAAACATCCCGCCGCTTCCCGCTTATCAGCCGGACTCGGTGCGGCTACTATCGGGATCTGATACAATCTCCATCTGATGCTGCTGCTACAGGAGAGACACAGCCCGCCTGTCAACAGAGCTTCTCATCTCCCTTGTCTCTCTCATCCTGGCCTTATCTTCTGTTCCCTCCCTCACTCTTCTTCTCTTTTCCTGCTACAGTGTCCCTTTTTATATACATTTTTAACACTCAGTATTCCCCTGTCTTCGCTTGCCTCCTTAATGCTTGTAACACAAGTCCCCTTCCTCGCCTCATCTTTTTCCCCAGATAGCATCATGTTATTGTTTCAGCGTTGAATTGTAGTTAAATTTGTTTAATTATATGGTCAGAATTATGGTCAGTGTTAAATTATCAGTGTTGAAACTGAATTGATTTTTGGTCAGATTTTCAGTATTGAAAAACTTATGGTGGCAAAACCTTGATTCAATGTTGATATAAAGTGAAAGATTGAAGATCAACGTTGTTTCAACCTTTTTGTCTGATATGGAATCAGTGTCATTTCAACATATGTGTGCTATCTGGGTCCTTTCTTCACAATCCTGCAAATGAATATATTCCTGTGAATGAAACTGCACTCTTGTAATATGTACTTTTACTGTAACTGTAACATCACTATCGGTGCTGGTATTAACCTGGAATATCGTAAAAGGAAACTCTGGAGTCGCGACGTCCCCTTAATAAACTAGGAATCCACCGAGGATGCAGTTCTATCAATGATCAGACACGCTGTGCAGGATCGCTTCTGTCTTGCCACTGCCATCAGACACCATATAAGAGCAGGCAGAGATGAGGAGTGTTGACAGAAAAATGGCCTGTCGTCTGTACTGATGAAATTTACCCGAAGTCTCAGATACGCCCATCCATTAGTTACTGTGTGGGATGGAAGTCGGCAAAACCATGTGCCAAATGTCAGGGTCAGAAAAGCGAGTGATTGCTGGCTCCTGTGACTGTTTTAATGGCAGTGCTGGTGTCCTCTTAAGAAGTGCTGTGAGTGTCACACCTCATGTTTCCTTTCATGTGTCGCTCTTCTCTTAAGGCAAAGACTCCCCTCCAAAAACGTGTACTACTACCGCTGCCCCGACCATCGCCGCAACTACGTCATGTCCTTCGCCTTCTGCTTTGACCGCGAGGATGACATTTACCAGTTTGCCTACTGCTTCCCCTACACCTACTCACGCCTGCAGCACTACCTGGACAGCCTGGAGCGCAGGAACCTGGACTTCCTGCAGAGGGAGCAGCTGGGCCTCAGTGTGGTGAGTGCCTTTTTTTCCTGCTCTGTAAGCTAAGCTATTCTTGTAGATGTGAGAGCACAGGTCTAGCCACACCTGGAAGCACCCAGCTGCTAAGATCCTCTCCACCGCTAATTTTGTTCATTACATTTATATTCATATTCTCGTCTGCCAGGTCGGAAACGTCACAGGGGGGGTCATGTGGGAGGCGGAGGCAGCCGGTGGGGGTGCTGGGCCTCAGGGTCATTTCTGGGGCTGTTCTGTTCCCGTCTCAAGCCTCCTGTCAAAGAGTAAAGCTGATCGCTTTAATCAGGGGGTACTCACCTCTCTGTAGAGCAGGTATTGGATTGTACACAGCGCCTGCAGTCCTGTCTCGGTGCTTATCAAATAACTGTAGAAGAAAAACTCATTAGAAATGCTTGAAAGATTATGTTTTTTTTTCTTTTAACATTTGTCAAGGAGAATTAGCTGCAAGGGACAATGATGAAAGTACATTTATTGATAAGGAACAGTGTCCCGATATATTAAAACGAGGAAATTTAGAAGGTAAAATTTTGTGAGTAAAATCACACATTGAGTGTATATGTACATGAGACCATATATATGTATATATATGTAGTTGGGTAAAAAAATCACAGAAACAATTTATAATTATAAGACCTAATAAGGAGCACAGCCGTCAGACAGCTTCACTTCCTGGAGTGCTGTTGGGGGGTGGGGGGGGTATTGAAATGCCTTAACTTCATTGAGGGATAAAGGAAGTGAAAATCTATGTCACATTCTCAAACTTCTCGTAAGGGTCCGTGATCATAGGATCTGGTAATTAAGGAGGCCTTGGATGGTGTTTGACTTCATATGGGTGACCATGAAGCCACTCTTTATATTATGTAGCAGTGTTTAAAAGTGAATTATGATCATATTGTTAAAATATTATGAGGGAACAGCATTTGCATCACAGAGTGCACCTCATCCTGTAAAATGGCTTCATAAGATGCTTTGCCACTGAAGTTCAGGAACTGAATTCTGGTTCTGAGTTCCTAGGCTTCTTCCATATGTCACTTTCCCACTGTAGAACAGTGACCTTTATGGGAGACACAAAAACTTCATAGATTACACTTAACATGTAACTTTCTAAGCAAGGAAATGACACCATCACCTCAAAACAACAAATTGTTTTCTTAGTTATTGGGCGAAGAGTGGGAGGATCTATCATGCAGTCCAAAAATACAGGATAAATATTCTCCCCAGTGGGGACTAATAAAAGGATCAGGGACTACCTCCCAAGAGCTATGGTTGGGCTGTGTTCCTCTGGTGGGAATGCAACAGAAGTCCTGGGTTCCTGAAAAAGTTCCTAGTTCGTGAAAAAAACTTCTTCCTTCAATGAGAAACACTTTGGCAATTATGACTATGCAAAGTAACCATCAGACTGAATAACTTTCCAGGCTGCCCTTGCCAGCAACTGGATGCAGTGAAAAGGGAAAATGATCACTCATCAGACCATATTCATTTTTATCATTTCCCAGGGTCCAAGTTTGTGCTCTTCACATCAGGCCATGTGTCTACACATTGACCTTGGATGTAAGTTAGAATAGAATAGAATGCCTTTTATTTTCATTGCACAAATGTACAATGAAATTAGGTGTGTTCCCAGAACAGATTCAACACACACTAGCATGGCTCTGCATATTAAGCTACACACATATGAAGTAAATATCACAAGCAATATGGGCCAGTAAACTTTGAGTGTTTCTGTGTGCATACAAGGTGGGAGTATATAAATAGTACTGCAGTGGTTCTATTTACAATAATTGCCATGAGTCCCTGGGATATTGCACTTATGTCCCATTGATGCCCTGGGTGACAGTGAAAAACGTTAAACTGGGGGGATGGGGGGTACTTTGATGCAATGAATGTTATTTGAGTTCAATTCTTTGGTAGTGCTCGGGTAGAAAATTTTCAGTGGTCTGGAAGTGAGTGTAGAGTATAGGGTGTAATGTGTAGGGTGTAGGGTATAGGGTGTGTGTAGTGTGTGTGTAGGGTGTAGTGTGTAGGGCAGGGGTCACCAACATGGTGCCCGCGGGCACCAGGATGCCCCCAAGGACCACATGAGTCCCCCACGGACTTGTTCTAAAAATAGCACAACTCACTAGTGAGCAGCATCTAAAATTTAATAGAAAGGCGTTTTAAAATGGTAGCCCTTTGTATGGCTCAGTACCCGTGAAGTAGCTCTCAGTTTTAAAAAGGTTGGTGACCCCTGGTGTAGGGTGTACGGTGTAAGGTGTAGGGTCTGTGTGTAGTGTGCGAATAGGGCAGCAGAGTGCAGAGGTAGGGGCCTGGGTGAGATGGGTCCCTGTTGATTCTTGTGGCCCTGGGTGAGATTGGCCCTGTTGATTCTCGTGGCCTTCCAGAGGGCAGCAGAGTGCAGAGGTGGGGGCCTGGGTGAGATGGGTCCCTGTCGATAACCATGGCCCTGGTTGAGATGGGTCCCTGTCGATAACCATGGCCCTGGTTGAGATGGGTCCCTGTTGATTCTCGTGGCCCTGGGTGAGATTGGCCCTGTTGATTCTCGTGGCCCTGGGGGAGATTGGCCCTGTTGATTCTCATGGCCCTGGGTGAGATGGGTCCGTGTCGATAACCATGGCCCTGGGTGAGATGGGTCCCTGTTGATTCTCGTGGCCCTGGGTGAAATTGGCCCTGTTGATTCTCGTGGCCCTGGGTGAGATGGGTCCCTGTTGATTCCCGTCAAAGACATCAGATTCTGTATATGTCCTCTAGTGAAGGTAACTGAGTGTTCGTAATTTTTCTGTGCCAATAAGTTGTCTCTCTGAAGACCCCTCTTGTCAGCTATGGAGCAGCTAGCATTCCATACCAGGATGCCACAGGTGAGTATGCTTTCCACAGAGAAGTGATAGAAGGATACCAGCAGCTGCTTGGACAGGTTAGCCTTCCTCAATATCCTTAAGAGGTAGAGCCGCTTCTGTGCCTTCTTCACCAGAGAGGTTGTATTGAGAGGCCATGTGAGGTCTTGTGAAATGTATGTGCCGAGGATTTTAAAACTGGCCACTCTCTCCACTATGTCTCCTCTGGTATATAGAGGAGCAGGTTCCTCTTCCTGCTTCCTGAAGCTGATAATCAGCTCCTTTGTTTTTGATGTGTTGAGTGCCAGGTTGTTGATGCAGCACCATTCTGACAGTTTGCTGACCTCGTCCCTGTAGGCAGACTCTTCACTGTTGCATATAAGTCCTATCACAGTGGTGTCATCTGCAAACTTGATGATTTTATTTGTACTGTATGTTGGTATGCAATCGTGGGTATATAGGGAATAAAGAAGAGGGCTCAGCATGCAGCCTTGTGGAGCCCCAGCCCCGAGTGTCAGGGTTGGGGAGTGGTGAGACCCCAGCCTAATAGTCTGTTTGTTAGGAAGTCCTTGATCCATATGTACGTGTGCTGACTGACTTCCAAGTTGAGCAGTTTGGTCACCATTCTGCTGGGGATGATCATGTTAAAGTCAGAGCTGAAGTCCACAAATCACATTCTCACATACATCCCCTGGTGTTCCAGGTGAATCAGTACATTACGCTAAATTGATGGCATCTTCTGTTGACCTGTTGGCTCTGTAGGTGAATTGGTGCTGGTCCAGGGTAGGTGGAAGTGAAGATTGAATGTGCCTCAGTACCAACTTCTAAGCACTTCATTATAGTGGGGGTGAGAGCTACGAGTCTGTAGTCATTAAGGCTGCTGATTGTTGTCTTCTTTGGGACAGGTACAATGGTGGTAAACTTAAGGCATTTGGGGACAGTGCATTGTGACAAAGTAAGGTTAAAGATGTTGCTGAATACCTCTGCCAGCTGATCTGCGCAGTCTCTGAGTGCCCTGCCTTGAATTCCATCTGGGCCAGCAGCTTTCCTTGGGTTGACACTGCGGAATACTCTTCTGACACCATTCGTGCTAACAGTAAATGCCATGCTGTTAGCAGCTGGTGCCGGTGCCGTCCCAGTCTCTGCCTCAGTCACCTTATTCACCTCAAAACGGACAGAGAAGTGGTTGAGTGCCTCTGCTAGTGAGTCGCTGCTGCTGGTGGTTGAGTCTTTGCTGCCTTTGTAGTTTGTGAAGTGCTGGATGCCTTGCCATACACGTCGGGGGTCTCCATCATTGAAATGACCTTCAACCTTCTCCCTGTAGTCTGCTTTTGCATTCTTGATGGCTCGCTTCAAGTTGGATCTGGCAACACTGTATAATTCACCATTTCCAGACCTGAAGACTGCATTGCAATCTTTTAGCTGAACCTTGATGTCTCTTGTAATCCATGGTTTACTTTTTGGGTAGCATTGAATGTGCTGTCTAATGGTAACCCTATCGACACAATTCTGTATATAAAACAGGGCAGCGGATGTGTACTCCTCAATGTCTTGTTGTGCAAAAAGGCCCCTGTGTGTGCACTCAAAACAGTCCTGGAGTTGAATGGAAGCACCTTCTGGCCAAGTCCGGATGGTTTTCACAGCTGGCTTTGATTTGCTAATGAGACGTCTGTATGCAGGGGTGAGAAAAAGGTATAAGTGGTTGGACTGGCCTAGGTGGAGGAGGGTGGAGACCCTGTATCCATCCCTAATGTTACTGCACACATTATCCAATGTGTTTTGGCCTCTCGTTGGACATGTCACATGTTTATGGAATCTAGGAAGGACTATTTTGAAGTTTGCTTGGTTGAAATCTCCAGCTATGATAAAAATCCCATCAGGGTGAGCAGTCTGTAGTTTGCCGATTGCTGTTAGCAGGGTGTCTAGTGCTGTCTTGGTGTTAGCACTTGGTGGAATGTAGACCGCCACAATGACGACTGTGAACTCCTGCGGCAGATAAAAAGGTCGGCATCTTACTGTCATGTCCTCTAAATCAGGTGAGCAGTGCCTGTCTGTGATGGTCACATTCCTGCACCACTTAATATCAGAGTAAATGCACAGCCCGCCTGCTTTGCTCTTACAGGAGCGTTTATTCCTGTCAACACACTGTGCTGTGCGCCTGCTTGCATAATACCTTTGTTGGGGATCCCCGTATGTAGCCAGGTGTCTCAGTTATTGTAATGACGGAGCAGTCCTGTACCGATTTCTATGTCCATTTTATTGCTGAGTGATCTGACGTTGGTAATGTAAATGCTCAGCAGCACAGTCTTGTGAGGAGCATTCTTTAACCTGGACTGTACGCCAGCCCAGCAGCCCCGTTTCCGTTTCCTTTCTCTGCAGCGCCTCCCGCATCTCCAGGCTGGTATCGTAATCCACAGAGACGCCGCTGCATGGGTGATCTTGCTCGGGATGCGTTCTTGTTGGAATTCCTTGCTAAAACCTATCGAACTGCATAGTATTCCGATCTTAAGTAGATCTTCCCGGTTATGTTTTGCTTTCGCTGAAGTTATGATTACGCTGCTCGACAGATACGCTAACAGAACAAACAAAACACAATGGGAGACTAAAGTCACCGCATCTGTGTGCGCCGCCATCTTGACATCAGATGACATCAACTGTTCTGGCAAGTTAGTTCTGAAAGGCAGCACTGCCTTTAAATTCCAGATTTGCGAAGCTCGCAATGTGCAGCTTTTCTGGAAAACAGGTCAGGGAGGTGCTGATTCAGTGCTACAGTCATTCTGAGGCTGTGCTTTTGTGGCGTTTAGCAGCGATCCTGTTACGCGTTCTTCCATCACATTAGGGAGTTTCAGTTCACAAACCCGTTTCCTCTTTGTCAATGTTTGTCCATGTTTGACATGCCATCATGATTTTGGAAACTGTTCCCCTTGACACATTACAACAATGTGTTTTCAAAAACGTTGGGACACTGTAAAATGTAAATGAAAACAGAATGCAGTAATTTGCAAATCATATAAACACATATTTAACTGAAAATCAACGTATCACCTGAGAAATTTTGTTTTATGAAAAATATATGCTCAATTTGAATTTGATGCCAGCGACACCTTTCAAAAAAGTTGGGACGGGGCAGCAAACGACCGGAAAAGTTGTGTAATTCTAAAACAAAACACCAGGTTGAATATCTCACAACTAATTAGGCTAATTGGAAGCAGGCCAGTAAGGTGGTTGGGTATAAGAAGAGCCTCCCAGAGAGGCTCACAGAGAGTCTGTGTGCACGGAAGATGGGGCGAAGTTTTACATCAAAATTTAAAATTCTTTTTAGCCTCATCCTCTGGGCTAAAGAGGAAAACGACTATTCAACTTATCAGAGGACAGTTCAAAAGCCAGCATCCGTGATAGTGTGGGGGTGCAGTATTGCCTGTGCCTTAGGTAGATTGCACATCTGGGAAGGCAGCATTAATGCTGAACGATATATACAGGCTTTGCAGCAACATATGCTGCCATCCAGACAACAGCTTTTTCAGAGAAGGCCTTATGCGATTTATAAATGATTTCATTCTGTTTTTATTTACATTTTACACAGCGTCTCAACTTTTGGGAACATTGTAAATAATTTTGTGGGTTTTTTTTTGACTGATTCACCTGCAGTTCTTTAAACTCATTGGACCTGTTCATTTCCTTATGTTCTCTTGAAAACTAACAAAATCCTTTGAAAACTCATGTCAAAGTGCTGATTATCTGACCTTTTTTATATCTGACTTTTATATCTGGCCTACTGCTAACTGGCGTCTAACCTAATATGACTCACTTTTGTAGCTGCATTTACAATTACAATTTATTTATTTTGAAGTTGAAGTCTTTTTTATGTGATTTGTTACTTTGTCTGTGCCTAGTATAACCAATAAGAGAGCTCAGCCATACTGAGACATGGTGCAGTCAGGATTACAATGCAGCATTAAGCCTTTTCTGGGGCCCTTTTCTCCTGTCTTTGATAAGTGGTGCCTCCTGTGAAGTTTGCAAAGAGTGAAGGTCTATGTTCATGTTTTGAGACCACAGAGAACTTTGTCCTTCTGCGAGGAGGAGACTGAGATGTGAATGCATGCGCTTTTCTGCACTTGCTCTTCCATCAGGTATTTCCATTCCCCCACTTTTATTTTTCCTCTCATCTCATTTAATAAATAGTAACAGTGGGTTCATTTCAGTTGAATATCATCTGTATTTTTAAGGCACTGAGACTGGTAGCTTTGCTTTTATACTCTCTGAATAAGTGTGGCTTCATAAGGTGTCAGACATTGTAAGGAATAAAAAATGGCTTGATTTTTTTTCTGAGGGGATTTATTATTTGTCCATTCAAAGTAGAACTCTGTCAGTTAACCTTGGGTCACATATGCAATAGCCTGCAACTGCCAGCTGTTCACTTCACTTGTGCTATTAGGTTATTTCATGGTGGCTTCAGGAGCTTCTGTGACCTCTCGTAACACCTAAGGCATTTATGTGGCCTGCAGGGCATACTGTACAGTGGATGGAAGGTAGCCGGACAGGCTAAAAAACCCGCAGCTTTACAGGTACGTAAGAGCTCTTTGGGTGGAGAATGAGGCTCCCAGGTGGAAGGAGCTAGAAGACTGAGCATGAAATTAGACTCATATCACAACAGTTGGATTGCTGTGAAGTGAGCTGCACCAAATCTGAGAAGGAGGCTTCATATTCTGTGGGACTGCTCATCTGCCTTGCTTTTTCCTGTAAGCTAACAGAACAGATGTATCCAGTGGATGCCATGTTCCATGCTGACGAAAGAAAACGCATGTAGTGTCCATAAGGAAGCGAGCCCTCCAGGACCCACACTGCATTTTTAGGCTAAGTGTGGTGTTCTCTGGTAACATATGTGTTTGAACACAGGCTCGTGAGCTGACGTGAAAGCACAGTTGCAGTAAACCCTGTAATTTGTTTTCTTAGCTGGGTTTTCTCTGGAACTTGCCATCAAAGATGTTAAGTTTTGACATTCCCTGAGCACGACCCAATAAACCCAGTGTAGCTATCAGATGGGAGGTAAGAGGATTTCTGTCCATATGTACAGTGCATTTCTGACCCCAAATGATGCTTGTGAATTATCCCAGGCTCCCCTCATTTCAGAGCCAAGAACTCTAATTTCATGGATCTATAATTCCCCCATGTGGTGCCTGAATTGCGGAAGACTCCTGCTGGCAAATAAATGAGCCACGCCTTTCCGTTATGCTCCCATTAGAGGACAGTGCTAAGTCTGCTACAGCTGGCATCAATCTCAGTGATAAAAAGCTCCTTGAAACCTGCATGGACTAAATCGGATCACTGATTAGCTCACTCCTTTAAGACCCGGAGGACAGTGGAACATACTTATGTGCAACAGGAATGTGGCATTATAAGGTCAGCTTTTAAATTGTGGAGCTTAGGTCACTTTATGGCTTAGATCAAGTCCTCTGCACCTTGTTCTATATCTCCTTATAACTTGGCCTAGGTCTTTTTAGATTAGGATGCCCATACCTTGATCTAGATACCCCTGTACCTTGGAGCAGGTCCCCTATACCTTAGATTAGCTCCCCTGTACCTTGGCCTAGCTCTGTCGTACCTTAGATTAAGTCCCTTGTACCTTGGCCTAGCTCCCTCTGTACCTTAGTTTAGGTCCCCCATACCTTGGTCTAGCTCCCCCTTTTCTTAAATTAGGTCCCCCGTACCTTGGCCTAGCTCGGTCGTACCTTAAATTATGTTCCCCGTACGTTGGCCTAGCTTACACTGTACCTTGGATTAGCTCCCCTGTATCTTGGTCTAGCTCCCGCTGTACCTTACATTAGGTCCTCTGTACCTTGGCCTAGCTCCCCCTGTACCTTTGATTAGCTCCACTGTACCTTGGCCTTGCTCCCCCTCTACCTTGGCCTAGCTTCCCTGTATCTTTGATTAGCTCCCCTGTACCTTTGTCTAGCTCTACCTGTATCTTAGATTATGTCCCCCGTACGTTGGCCTAGCTTACACTGTACCTTGGATTAGCTCCCCTGTATCTTGGTCTAGCTCCTGCTGTACCTTACATTAGGTTCTCTGTACCTTGGCCTAGCTCCCCCTGTACCTTTGATTAGCTCCCCTGTACCTTTGTCTAGCTCTTCCTGTATCTTAGATTATGTCCCCTGTACGTTGGATTATTTTACACTGTACATTGGATTAGCTCCCCTGTATCTTGGTCTAACTCCCACTGTACCTTTGATTAGCTCCCCTGTACCTTGGCCTCGCTCCCCCTCTGCCTTGGCCTAGCTTCCCTGTACCTTAGATTTGTTCCCCCTGTACCTTAGATTAGGTCCCCTGTACCTTGGCCTAGCTCCCGCTGTACCTTAGGTTATGGCCCCTGTACCTTGTCATAGCTTCCATTGTACCTTGGCCTAGGTCCCCCTGTATCTTAAATTAGCTCCCCAGTACCATGGCCTAGCTCCCCCCTGTACCTCGGTCTAGCTACCCCTGTACCTTAGGTTAGGGCCCCTGTACCTTGTCCTAGCTCCCCCTCTACCTTAGATTAGGGTCCTTCTACCTTGTTTTAGCTTTCCTTTTAGCATGGCCTAGGTGACTGGATACTTTAGTACAGGTAATCACATTTCTTGAGAGTTCCTGATACCTTAATTTACAATTTAAATCTTAATTTAATTTAAATATCTTATACATTAATATTGATTTCCTTATTCCTAATCTTCGTATGATTTTACCTTGTTGTTGGTCATTTATTAGGTTATGGCCCAATACTGTCAAGAAAGTAAAACAAACCAGTTTACGATGAATCATAAGATCTCAGAACAGGCTCTTCTTAAAACTGCTGTAACTGAACTTCAGAATCATAATTCTCTTATATCCTGTACCCAAGGAGCAATGATTCCTAAAATTTCTCCTTCAGTCTCTGAAGGACTTTGTGTTAAAACATAACATCATCCAAATTAAAATTCATTATAAAGCCAAAAGAGCAATTGAATGTAACATCATTTCATGGTAGAATAATAATAACATTACATAAGGATAATTTTGTCCATCCATCAATTATGACTTACTGCTTATTCAGTCCGGGTGGGAGTGGTGTGGCACTTCTTGGATAAGCACACGGTATTAGGGCCACGTGCAGTCCAGGAAAGCAAGCTGAATTTAAAGGATGGAATATTCTGGATTACCGGGAGCTTGCTCCTGCAACATTACACATGGATGGCGGTAGTGTACATAAGGCTCTGGGGCAGGGAACTTTTCCGGAAACACAAATTCCACATTGCAGTAACCTGGGCTGAGCTTGTTCCCTAATGCATTTGCCGGCGTATTTAGTTTATGATGGACAGGTGCTTAACTCTTATCTTTTTTTTTTTTTTAAATCAAATTATTTTGTCCAATCCTGTACCGAACACTTAGCTCTTCCAATTACTTAGGAGCTTCGACATTTTGTTGGCTAATTGTTGCTGTTTTAAAATCATATTTTTCCCATGGAGTTTGGCAAATTAGGTCTTTTTTTAGATTTATATGCAATTTTGAGCTGAAAACCTTCATGAAAACATATCATAATCACACACAATACATGCACACTTTTTAGAATGAATTTTGCTACACAAGTACGTGACACATAATAACAATATTAATTTCAGTTTTACTGGATTTCATATTGTCCTTCATAATGCATTCATTTAGCACAGTGCAAACGGTCACAAACTTGCTAGTTTTTGCTAAATTGAAATGTAAAATGGCACGAGCACTTGAAGAGGGATGCTGCTGCATCAAAATTATAGTTTGTTTTATGAACACAAATATGCACTATATGTATGCACCCATATCCAGTAAATGCAGTCGATTGCGTAAGCTTTTAAAATGGATTTTGGCATTTAACGTAGGATGTGTTGTACCCGGCTTATAGTGTTTTAAGTAGTATGAGTTTAATGGCAAGTGTGTGTCAGTTTCACCTCTCTTCATTCGGGGCTCACAGTCCTTGTGCTTCATACTTGGATAAAAGGCTCATAATTGAGTATATAATAACAGTAATGTCTGTAAATTATCCTGTACAAAAGACAGAGAAAGGGAGGGCTTGACAGAGGGAATCGAGTGAATGCTGGAGACGGACAGGAGAGAAGACAGAGCCCTCCGCAAACAGCAACAAAAGAAAATCAACCATAATTGTGATGCCTTGTCTGGGTGAAATAGCATGGGGGCCTGTCTGTCTGCAATTTGGGGAGGGCGTCGATGTAATGTCACATCTGAGGGGCACTTAGGGCTGCCTCTTTGCGCATTTCATGTCTTTTCAAATTTCGCTCTCTTTCTAAATTTAGTTTTTAATTGCGCACAAAGTCACTGCAGGAAACCGCCATTTCCAGCCAGCCACATGCACGTTACATTTTCTGCTGCCTGCCGTCAGCATGGGATGGTGCTCTGGGGGGGGGGGTGGGGGGGGTGGATGTTCGAAAGTGTGGTCCCAGCATGTGACAATCCCTTTCAGTCACCTGTGCCTGATCACCTATAAAATGGCAATAAAAATGTTGTTTCTGGAATGACATCAGAATGGTGGTCTTTCTTGTTGTTGTTCCTCTCCGCCGTTTTAATAAACTCGTCCCCATCTATGCTCCAGGCTTTCACCCCATGTCACGTAGTCCTGTTTGTCACCCCGCCGGGATCCGCCGCTGTCTGCGTGCAGGATCAGAGGAGCCCGGAAAGCTCCCCCAGTGTCGGTCCTCTCACGCTCCTCTCCACCATGACTGCCAGCACCACTTCTACAAACAGTTTGTTACATTTTTGGCTCCCTGATATTTTACTTCAATCTGCTTGCTTGCTTGTTTGTTTATCTACTCCGCTTTTCTGACTCCCCACCAGCTGTGCGAATGACATTTCTCCCATAACTCGGATCAGGCGACGGCATAAGCGCAGCTGACGGGGGACGGGGCAGTGACATCTACCTCTCCACACAGCACCCACAGTCCAGGGCGTAGCATCACTGTACCGCTTCCGGGGTCAGATCGACCCCTGGCAGAGAGATACAACATGAAATGTGACTTCTCTTTAAAGTTACATTAGTGTCCATAAGTTAGATATTTTATCTCAGTAAAATAATCCCACCCCTCCAACCACTATCACCAATCAAATCAACTCTGTTATGTAATTTTCTATATTTCTTTTTTGCTACTTTTTTTTATCACTGTCATCATATTGATTGCTTATGTAAATTTTTTTCAGTAGTCATTTTTTTCATGTTTGTAGTTAAGTTTTCTCTTTACTGGCCAACAGCATCATTCTCTCAATATCACGGTAAATGGCGAGGAAGTACCTAGAACGCATCCAAGAATTGGGAAGATGCCGCATCTTTTCTTTCAAATCTCTGAATGCAGTCAAGCGACTGAAATGGAAACAAAAACAAGCCTGAATCCAGCCTAGAATAATAAACATTGACAGGAGACAGCAGCCATAGTCATGTGACCGACGTGAATGGTGTGTTGTGACCAGCATGTTACGCAGACAGGGAAGCAGAGTGAACCTGCAGGCGTGAAACCCTGCAGCCTGATGGAGTTTACAGTGGACCTGCTGGACCAGATGGCCTGCAGATATTCTGTGAGGGAAGCAGAATGCAGGGGGATGGATCTGGCTGGAATAAACAAATGGCTTCCTTACAAGGAATGCACCAGAAGAAAACATTTCATACCAGAGCTCCTAATGCAGCTGTCCAACACCATGTCAAGATTCAGCAACAAGTGTGGGAAATGCCAGGTTTCCAAAATACCACACCGGACACCATCACTGCAGGGCAAATGCAGTGCATGCGTATGTCTGGCCTATGTGAGCTGTGGCAGGGATGCACAGGACAAACACAAGAGAGAGAATCTCATTCAGCACAGTATCAAACTACACTGTAAACTCTTTTAATCGACCTAATCAATTAACAGCATTCTAACTTGGTGTCTGAATCTCTGATATCAAACGATTGCATTTTTTAAATTGAATTAGCACAGTCTTCAAGTCCACAACAAACCTATAAAGCTTAACAAAATGCACTGTTGGTACTCATGGTCCTTTTCGATAATTAGTGATGTCAGGCCGTACTGGTAGGGGGTCACTTGCTCTGGTCTGGTCAGGTATAAGAAAGGTTAAAGACTATCTCATTACAAAATCAGTGTGATTCTGTTACCATATCTATAATTAATGTCAAATTATAATTATTGTCTTTCTACCTATTTCCTAATGTTCTAAATGTATATGTATTTTGATTTATAAATCATTTTACTGATATTCTATCTAATTTATATCAGCATTGACATTATTCTTCATTTGAGCCACAAAACTGATATCAATATTTCGGCAGTCATAGTGATGTCAGTCATTAGGGTGAAACCTCAGTAGATCTAGTGATCAGTAAGCAATCCACATGACAGCTAAGTGTATGTTGCAGTGCAGCTCGTACTCATCAGCGGCATTTCCCAGGGTGTTCTGTGACCCGCTGGCCACCATGATACAGAGCTACCTTGGGCCCTTTTTCTCCAGGCTCCGTAATGTTCTCCGCCGCTATTCTTTTGCATGCTCCAGCTTCAGTGGGCCTCTCCTCATTCCCAGACCCTTTCTTTGGCTGTTGTCTGTGTGTCTGTTGTATCTGGCTCTGTTCATGTGCCTGCTTCAAGCGCCTTTCCCGTGGGACTGTGAGCTACAACATGATGAGCTGTTTTGTTGTTCACTAGATTCGGATGACACCTGGCCTCAGCATGGTCGTTGTGATGGCTGAGGGGGAAGCTTGCATTATTTTTCCTGCTTCTTCATCATCACCCAGACCTGTGGTGTGTATAAAGTAGCTGTCTTGGCCTGGTTTCCTGCTCAGACGAAGGCCGCAGTCCTGAAGGCTGGGCCGGCTTGTTTGTTGTCATCCGGGCCCATGCCGACTGCTTCAGCAGGAGTCAGGAAGACTCAGGAGTCCTGCCAGGTTTATCGCGCCTCTCCAGTGGCCTTCGCACACCAGCTTTGGATGCACTCCGCGGGCAGCCCTGCGTCTTTGCTCCATCCCACTCAGGCAGGTCACGTGGAGTCCAGGAACTAGGTAAATCTAACAAGTCCAATCAGCAACCGCTAAATTAACTCATGGCTGCTTTGTCTTGAGCCATCTATCCACACATCCTCTTGTTCAAGTTTTTTTGGAATCCATTCATATCATTATCAGACATATTCCACTCTGATACCTTGTTAAGTTGGGGTCATGTGATCCACATATGTGATCTGCCATTGGTGGGAGCTTAAAACTCTTAAAAGTTGCGGACGCTATGGGCTGAAGCTAGCCCTGGCTCCTATTGAGTCTGAGTGGTCTCAAGCGGTGTGTCATTTCTCGGTGGGTCTTCAGGCCTCCTGCGGATTCTCCTTTACTGTCACCATTTGGTCTGCCTGAATGCAATGCCCATCCTCCCCCCATCTTGGGCGTCCATGGGGTAGCTTCTTCCTATTTGATCAGTGGCTTTCTTAATGCTTTCTCCTTATGGAGGCCGGCCAGATGCTTGCCCACATTTTCCAGCCCCAGTTGCTGCCCGAGCTGCCCGCTGTCTTTGCAGCTGTAACTAAACCGGTCGGCGACCAGTCTTTCCTGCTCATCACTGTTGTGTCCAGAATAATGTGATTATTCATATTACTTTGGCACGTAATCAGTCCAGAAATTGGTCCCATGTGTGGTACTTATTTTGTTCTTACTTTTGTGTTCCTATAATGTCTCTTTATATTTTACTTCTCTGTTTTATTCGAACTACCCCTGATTGTAATAACCATTACTCTTTTTTTAAACAAGGAAACAATCTTAAACATAGTGTTCTTTGTTATTAATCCTCATAAAATGAGCCCAGACTGTCAAACTTATGCTTTATTTTTTCACTGAAGTACTGTTGTCAATATATTGTTATAAAATCTGATGTATGATCTTTTTTTTTTATAAATGTGTACAGCCTGCATATTGAACAGTTACGCTCCACTGATCTCTGTAGAAATTGAAGGGAGTGCCAGAACTGTAGACACAGAAAGGGAATTGCATTTGTGTCATAACACAGGAAAAATCACCCAAACAAAACACAAACGAACAGCAGCATGGTCCAGAAAGGCCCAAATGCTGTTTTTTCTACTGTCAGCATGGGATGGTGCTCTGGGGGGGTGGATGTCTGGAAGTGTGACCCCAGCAGTAACCCCTAATCTTGGTTTACTCAAACTGAATATCTCCTGTGACTACCCAATTGCCTAGTTAACTTTAAACAAATAAATGAGTAAGTAGTACTGCAGGTTATTCTAGGTGTTTATCCAGATATAGTTTTGCTTTTTATGTTATATAATTCATCAGAGATATCACGCATGGATTCCAATTTCCATACTCTTTTTAAATTAAGTTTTCTATAAAGTTAAACAGTGCTTTACATTGCATTTTTGTAATGTAATGTCCACATGACTGCAAAGCTGATGGTTCAATGTAAGGTATGATGGTTTGAAGGTTTGTTGTAACACTCTCACTTGTTGGCATTTGTATAGTGATCCTATGTATTACTCTTACTCAGCATTTTATAAATTACTGTATATGTGTGGGTGTGAGTGCTATTTATGTGTAGTGTGTTTTTTAAGTACCAAATGAAGTACCAAGTGTTATGTGGGGAAGGATTGAGCGACCACCATAGAGACGTTAAATTAAACGGGAGAGAATTACAGCCTCCGGAAAGGGTTCCATCTCTGCAGGTTTGCCGGAATAATGACCTCATGAAATACGCCTCAGACACCAACCGTAAGGTCACAGGAGTGGGAGCAGAGACTAGTGACACGTAAAGCCAGGCTGGAAGGGGCCGGGAGGTGAGGAGAGGAGCTGGCTGACTCACCTAGTGGCACGGGGTATTTTTGGGGCTCTAATGGTCAGCAAGCCTCCTGTAGACAGCCTGTGGGGGGCCTTATCCTCCCCCTCTTAGTGGGAATAAGCGCTGAGACATGCCCTGGCCTGGAGGGCCAGCGGGGCTGATTCACAGGGCCGGAGCTACACCTGAAGCGAGAAGGTCAAAGGCGGGAGGGCAACACGGGCTGCTGATGCTGGGGGTGGCAGGGGGCAGCTTTTTTACTCTATGTTCTTCAAGCTATGGGTATTTAAAGTGGGAATTTTCAGGAACTTTTGCACAAGGTGTGCACACTTTATTAGGAGTACATGCTTGCCAGTGCTAACAGCCAGCTCCTCATACAGTAAGTGCGAATCACATGCTTACAACATACAACACATGGACAGGGTCAGGAGGTTCACTTACTGCTTGGCTCAGCATCTGAATGAATAAGATGCCTGATTTGAGTGATTTTGAATGTGTTGTTGTTGGTGCCAGATGTGGTGGTTCTGGCATCTCAGAAACAGTTACCCTCCTGGGATTTTCCTGCACTACAGTGTCTAGAGTTTACAGAATGGTGCAATGAAATAAAACATCTAGTGAATGCCATTTCTGTGGGTGAAAACACCCTGTTAATGAGTCAGAGGAGAATGGCCAGACTCGTTAAAGTTAACAAGAAGAGCACAGTACAAAAATGTCATGGATCAAAACTTCATAAGAAAAGTTTCTAGCACCTTGTTCAATCCATGCCTGAAGAATTTAGCCTGTGCTGTAAGCAAAGATGGTATCAGTCAGCACTATCCAGGGATACCTACTGTAGTAAAGTGGCTACTGTGTATAGGTTGTGGCCAGGTCTTCAATGCACATTATAGGTATGGATTTGGTTATACCTCAGTGTATTTGTGGATCTCCTTTGTACACAATGCAGAAGATGTAGCTAAAAACCATTTGGGATGTTTTCATTTATTGCAATTTCTTTGGAGAGCTATTTACTGTCTCGTTTGGTTTCTTCCACCCTCCAAACTCAGGTCCAGAAGTGAATTTCATTATTAGCTGGTTCTTTTCCACAGAAGGCTTTAGCCAGATGGTCAGAGCTCACAGCTGATCATGGAACCTAAATGTGTTTAAGAGAATACACCATTATGTTCTACTTCTGTGGCTTTCTCCGCACACAGACACAGGTATTGTGGTTTATGTGCTGTGCCCTCACTGATTTTATTTCTGCCTGAAGGCTTGCGTTTGTACCTCCAGCCATTCTCCACATTACGATTCAGTATTGTTTTGTTCAGATTTTCTTTGTGCCATCTCAGATATCAGAAGGGCTACATGCAGGCTTCTGTGACATTTCCCTGTTTTAGTCTCCAGTTCACATCCCGGAGCTGAGGTTTTGGTAGCTACTCAAGCTGCTGGAGGCTGTGTACGGTCCCACAGTGACCCCCAGTCCATGTGAGCCAGGCCGTATTTGGGGTGCCGTCACCCATTTCATTTCTGCAGTCCTGACACATGGATGCTCACTGGAGGTGGTCCCCACTCCACTCTCCCCAGTGACATCTATGCTTCCTGTGTACCTGCTGCCCCCCAATGCAGTAATGACGTGCGTCCATGACGACCTACATGCGAGTTCCCTTTGCATCTTTACTGGAGCATGATGGGGGTTGATCTGCTGTACATGTAGGTACAGGTGCAAAAGGCCAGCTACTGTGCCAGCTTGGGAGCAGTTAGCCCTGGTGCAGTCAGGCAGACATGCTCAGCCCACACCTGAGGTGTCACGCCACAATGGCGGAGGATGGTGTGCCCAGAGATGCTGCTTTCTACCAACAGGCCCATGTTCCAGGGTGGGTACTGATTACAGGAGCCGCTGCGGGAGGGTGCCAGATAGTCACTGAGTAAGATGGCACCAAACACCAAAGGAAGAGGGACGTCTTCTCAGATGCAGGCAACACGGTGCTCCGAGAAATTAAATGTGGACCGCGCATCTCGAACCGCTGGTCCAAATTCTCAAGCTGCTGCTTCCTAAATGACTGCATGGATGGCAGCCCTGCATGTGAAAGTGTCTGTTTCATTTCACCATCGTGCTCCTCTTACCCTGGGGGGGTGGGGGTGGGATTGGAAAAATAAGTAGTTTTCTGAGAATGTTCAGGTTTTTAATAAGTCAAAAAACACTTTTCTGACAGTGTAATTGCTTTCCGTTGCTGGCTTCAAATTTTGGACCCAGGAAATAGAAAAAAGAGTGAAAAGAATGAACAAGTCATACAGTATATCATCTGTTGCGGGGTAAAGAATGGAAATGAATGTAAAGTGAGTTACTCAACCACTGAACTCAGTCGAGCTTGAAATTTACTTTCAGCTGGGCTTAATTTGTTGTAAATGGTGTGAGGCATATTCAGGCATGGGTTAAAAAGAAGATGGCTATTCTCATTCGCAAAGGGGGAGCTTCTGCTCAGTGCAGTTCAGCTGTCTGGCCAGAGCACAGAGCCAGTTTATTCCCGAGTGCTAATACTCATATCCTTTTCCTGCTGTCACCTGTCTGGCCAGCTTACTGGACCTTGCATCTGTTGACATGTTGGAGGATTTCAGATCCTGGATGTGTTTTAGCCCGAGTTTTAAAATTAATCTCATGGATCGGTGAGGCAGCTTTCAGGAAGGGATGACTGTGTACACAACAGTCTGATTTCCAGCTGGGACACGTGGACCAGTGCTTTTCAACCGAATAAAGTAGCAGTCAAATGTCTGGACACAACTACTCATAGAAAGGCTTCTTTGTACTATTTTATATATTTTAGAAAAATAAACTATAAAATGACTATGCACTGACCAAAAAATAAAATATATTGTTTGGGGGGTGGGTTTAGGACAGGTGGCCAGGCCATGTGATGTGACACTACATCCCTTTCCTTCGTAGGTGACTTCTGGCTGGTACTTTTTGTATCTCAGATTATTTGATACTAAATAGATCAGCTCATTAGAGCATGGTGGTTGTGCCAGTTTTTATATGACCTCTTGCTATATTGCCGAGCAAATTTCTTAGTTTCCATTCACTTACCACTCAACTAAACATACATTCTACTCATTCCTTTCTGTTCATGGGAGACGTCGCTCTCCATCCTCTGAGGCTCCGACTCGCTCCATTCCGTTCATGGGAGGATGGGAGGTGTCCTCCTGCGGAGCCCCGTGGGGGGGGGGGGGGGGGGGGTGGAGTGGTTTGTCTTTCACTGTCTTCTGCCCACTGGTTCCTGAGATGGGCTCCAGGATCCCCATGACCCTGCTCTGGGTTGATAATGGAAAATAAATGAATATGCAGAACATGATTCTAACTGTTGCATTGTTCCTATGTAGTTGTTTATATAAATTTAACAGATATCTTTACAGCTTGAACTGTCAGATTTAGTGCCTGGATTATGCCAGTTTTGAGAAGCACATTTGAGGCTCAGAATCAGCAAACATAGCAGTTCTGAGTCCACCGACCACAGCTCCACACAGGGAAGGAGTGTGACATGCACCAGAAATCCGAAAGCATCAACCAGCTGTTAGCCCATTAAATTGTGTCTGAGGATGAGTGGACCGGGACTGAGGAGGACATAAATCTGTTATAAACATTTCCACCACCGCCGTTCTGGAGCAGACTCAAGTCAGTCAGGGGGCTCCGTGCAGGAAAAGTCAATTGAAAGGCACGCAGAGTGGATCTCCAGTTTTGTGTTTCTGCGACTGGAGCTTAGAATTTTCCATTAGCAGTCCGGGCTCATCCAATTGGAGCGAGTAGCTCACAACCACAGACCCTCCCCCACACAAGTGTCAGATATGTCGCTTTCCGGAAGTCTAATTTCATGGAAGGAAATGGATTTAAATTCTCAACAAGATCCTTTGTACCTCCTGTTTATGTTTGACCCTCATTAACCCTCACTGTTTCAGTTCATGTTCGGAGGCTCTTGGGCTAATTATCTTCGGTATTGTCTGCCGTGTACACTCACAGAACAACAGCACAGACACTCACAGAACAACAGCAGAGTTCACAGCACACTGAAAAATCTGTTGTTGGCAAAAAAAAAAAAAATTACCCATTTGACTCCTGCAACACCACCAATCACATCTCAGGGAGACCTGCATTTAACATAGTCCGTCAGGGAGAAATGACATTAGAAATGGAAGGATTACATGAAAAGAAACTTTTCCCTTTCTCAATGTGTAGATTACGAACTGTAAAATTTGTGAAACATTTTCATGCAGCTCTGCTGGCCGCGTCAGATGGGGCCCCCATCTCTCCTGCATAAGCGGCGGGCCGCAGCCAGGTAACGGTTCGGGCAGCATGTTTCCAAGAATCCCGCCATAGACCACAGGGGTCCGTTTTGGGTGAGAGACTTAGAAGCTCGGTGCACCCGGTCCTGGCATCCTGTATGCCGGGTCGCAGCCAGGCCCGCAAAATCATCCTCACCGCCTTCGCCTCGACTCATGTAAGGACTGGAGGGGCCTGATAGCAAAGCTCACCCCAAACCTGCTTGGTCTCCCTCACCCACAAAGCTCTTTTATCCCCCTTGTCCATTGCAGACTCTGCTCAAAGTCCCCTGTCGCACAGAATAATGTTTCCCCGTTAAACCAATGAAGAAGACTGAAGAGTGGCGGGCCCTTTCATTTTTCCCCCAGCTTCTTTTTCTTGCCCGCTCCCTTTTCTCCCGGCTCCAGCGAGCGCCCGCCTCTCCCAGAAGCGAGCTCGTGCCGGAGATGGATGCCAGCGCTGTTCTCCAAAGGCACAATGTCCCTCCTTTCCAGCGAGCACCTGCATATTGTGATATAGTGCCTCTATTCACTGAGTCGATTGCCTCTAACGGCACCCAGCTAGGCTGGTGAAATTGACAGGATTGCAGCCCGCTTTTCATTAGAGCTGCAGCAGAGCCGGCTGAAGGTTATTGGGGCTCTGGGGCTCCTGGGTGGGGGAGGCATGCTGGAGAGGAATAGTACTGCACCGACCCGAGGGGCAAGCCTGCCTGCGCCGGGGGGGCAGCTCCAGAAGCCTTTATTAATCCTCCTTTATATTTGGGGTTATTGTGGTGATTTTCATTTTTTAAACATGATGGCGAAAGCCTGCGTCTTTTTTTCTATATATGCTTCGCCATTTCATGGCAGCTTTGACATCTCTATGAAGTGGAAGTTAGAAAAAAAAAAAACTCATACAAACTTCAAACTAAATGTGTATACTTTATTTCTGTGCAGTAATGATTTCTAAAATTTGTTTCCATTTGTACTTTGAAGATATTAATGTAGTGCTGACCCATTTTCTGATTCAGTACTGTAGTCATTTCTGAAAAATAATTGTCTTGAATCTAATTAGACTTTTATGTGTGAAATTTCACTGCTAAGTAATGAGTTCCGACCTTCTTGCCTGTTATCTATGCTGGGCCCAGCCAGTGATGGCCCTAGCTAGGGTGCTGGCTAAGGGCACGAAGGACTCATTTTTACTCCCCCCAGCTCCCTTCCAGACAGTCCACATTTTTGCTCCCCCCAGTTCCCTGCCAGACGGTCCACATTTTTGCTCCCCCCCAGCTCCCTTTTGGGGGAAAAAGTATTGGCTCAGTACAAAATCAATCTTTCTGTGATAATTTCTGTCCATCCATCCATCCATCCATCCATCCATCCATCCATCCATCCATCCATCCATCCATCCATCCATCCATCCATCCATCCACCTTCTAACCACTGATCCAGTACTGGGTTTGTGGAAGAGCCTGGAGCTTGGTGTTTGGCAGCACAGGGCACAAGACTGGGGTCCATGGGAGGCCAGTCTATTTCAGGGAATACTGACTTTGCTCTGAAGGAGGGTACACATGAAGAGCATCCAAACTGCTCTTAGCCCAGCACTGACACATTAGCACGAGTAAGAATATGCAAATGATCACAGGACCGAAAATCTAAATGGAAAGTGGGTAAAATCTTTCATTTAAAATATAATTCAGCACGGATATAGAATTAGAACGATTAGAATGAGACCTTAAGGTCAGCTTCCTGTAGTCCTGCTAGTTATGTAACTGCCCTTGTTGCCGAAAGGTTTCTGGCTTGGATTTTTAACAAGGCACCACCTTCTCTGCTCGATTTGCTTGGGGAGGTTCCCTCTAAACCCTCTCTACCCAAAGAGTGTGACACTGCAGGCCTACTTTGAATAAGAGCATCTGCAGAAGTACACCGGGTTTTATAATAGTGGTTTGAATTCTATTTCAGAAGTTCTCATGGTGAGTGCTGGAGAACGTGGATGATTTTCCTGCACATGTAAGGAACACTTTGCTCTGCCAAGGCTGCTGGAGGCACGCTGGGCTTGGGTGACCCACTTGTATGAAAGCAAAACCATTCATCTGATAGCAAATGGAATGTAAGATTGAGCGGTGCAGTCGACTTTTGACGCAAACAATCCTCTGTATGTGACTATAAATGTGTAATTTAGGGTCATAATTATCCATGTTTTCAGCTGAAAAGTTGCATGGCTCTCAAAGCACGTATCACTTCACCGTGTCGAAAAGAAAACGTGCCTTTGAGACAGAGCAGAAACAAATTCCTGCTGAAACATTTCGTTCACCACCATTTAAAGGGTCAGACTGCTATTGCTATTATTATTCTTCCTTTTCATGACTTGTCAGCTTGGAGACGTTTAGTTACTTGATGGTTTTAGCTTTTGCTCTGTGCTGAGAGGTCTGTCGGCCCTGTGTTGGGAGCGCAGGCGTGAGCTTCTGGTCAAAGAGCAGCACAGCTCAGCCAAAGACCCTCCTTTAGCTCCTTGCAAGCAGACACTTAATGATCTCTTTAGAATGTAATAATAAAAGATAAGTATATTAAGCCTCATTCCCGTATAATTGGATTATGTTAAGATAAATTACTCGTGTCAGTTTCATGCCAGGCTGCATTTGAAGTTTAGACCTGTCATACGTAATAAAGTTTATGCCACTCCAGAAAGATGTGTTTAAATATTGCGGATTTGTAGATGAGTAATGGTGACAATCCTTCTTGATTCCTCCCTGGTTTCTATGGAAACACTGAAGAGACTGGCGAATTTTAGCTTGCTGTCACCTATTATTTCCATTATGAATTGAAGACATTAAACTTTTGTCCCATAAAGACCTCTGCAAGAGATCAATCCTTGCACGTTTTCCCTCGCTGTTCACAATGAGGAAATAAAACATGCTCACCCACATGCGCAGAAAGCTGTCTGTCAAAAGAAGAATGTCATCCTGCCTTCTCACTATTGATTAGAGGGGGGGCAGAGAGGGGGTGGGTGGGACACCTGCAAATAACCTTTTGGATTGGCATACATTCTGCATTGGAGGGGTCTTCAGCCCGGGCTCCGTGACCCCCTCTGGGTCTGTAGAATCCTATCATAAATTGGCCAGATGTCGGTATTATCATCTAGTCTGCAGAATACCTCCCCTCGGCTCTGACCTGGTCCCAGCCAAGAATATTCAGGGGGAAAGACTTGTAGCAGTCCTCTGTGGGTCCCTAATTCTCAGTTACTTATGTGATCATGCATTAGTGGTGGAGGGTCCATGAGTTACAGAGCTTCAGAAGCTCTGCATTATTCGATGCGATTCTCTTTGCTAATGTTATTCCAGAATGTATTAATATCTCCAGTCCTATGAAATAGAAAATTTAGAAAAATTTGAGAAAATTAGACAATACTTTTTAGAAGGATTTTTTTCTCCTTATAATGTCAATTTATCAGTTTTATATAAAAATGCAGAAGAAATACCCACTGACATCAGTTTTTAAGTGTAGCACCCAAACCTAATCCAGAAGTCTCTCCTGAAAGGGAGAAGCACACAACCAGCTATGTTCATTTTCAAAGGCATCATTTTTTAATGTCACCCCTATGCCATACATCTCTAATATGAGTTTTTCAAGCACTGAAACTATTTTATTATGTACCTTTACTTGCTATTCTTGTACTGGTAACAGAAACAATCTGTCTTTTCAATAAACACATACAGAAGTGTTGTATAAATTGATTCACAGGCCTCCTAAGCTGTACACTGAACCTTTTTATAAATACTTAACAATGCACAACATTACTTAGCTAGAAATGTATATGAATATAACCCCAACAGTGCTTTGTGGTGAGTTTATTCCAAGCTAATGTCGAATGGTCCATAACTGCTTATCTGAGTAGATGAGTCTTGAAACATTAATGCTGAAATAGTCATTGTTTGATGCTGAGAGAGCAAGATGCCATGTATTGAAGAAGCATGGCAAGTCCAAGGGCCCAGAGCGGCTGATTCCCTTCAAGCCAGTTACTGACAGAGCGATAATTTCAGAAGTTGGGGGAAACTACAGAAGAAATGACACCAGCAAATCTGGTCAGTCCCTGGCCCGGTCCACGGCAAGCAGCGGGCCTCCAGGATGGCCTGGGTCCATCTGGTCTTGCTCCCGGGTCAGTGTCTGGGGACAAGGAGGGCAAGCACACAAATAGGTCAGCATTGTAGTTTGCCAGTTACCGAGTCTTTCATTACAGCTGAATTCAGCGGCCTGGGGCAGTGCTGACGCACAGCGATACTGGCCAGGTGTTCTCTGATGCAGGGATAGGCTGCCCCCCCCCACCACCAGGGATGAATGGTCACAGTACGAGCAGCTAGCAACAGCACTTTCATTTACATTTACTTGTTTAGTGACGCATGAACCAGGCAGGGTATGACAACCATGCCGATGCCAAGAATCCAAATATTAGTGCATCTAGGCTGAGTTTCCAGTGAGCGACCAAAACCTAATGAAAGTTAGCATTGGGTAACATTGTATGAATCTAACAGCAGACCTGTTCCCAGAAAAGATGGGTCTTGACGTGTTTATTGAAGGTCGAATGGGACTCCTCGGATGTGAATGTGGTCAGGATGGATGCATTGCTGTAAAAGAAGAAACAAGCTTAGTCTCTCCACATGAGTCAAATTTTAAATCAACTTAGACTGGCATGGGTGCTCAGTGGTTTGTACTGGGTGTGTACTAGGTAATCTGTGTGCCCTGCAATGGACCAGTGTCCCATCCAGGGTGTTCCCAAAGCCTTGTGCCTTGTGCTGCCTGAGATGGGTAGTGGGGCCTGCAGAAAATTTTAATTGGGGTGGCCATCAAGAGTTAGATATATTTATGGGGGTGACCTGCCACATTGTGTCTCTTCTATGGTCCTGCTTAGAAAATAAAATAATCCATGTTTCCTTTTTATTATTTTGGCGTTGGGTGACAACAGAGGTGGCCATGAAATTTACTAGGGGTGTCCATGGCCACCTCTGGCTGCCCCTTAGGTCTGCCACTGGAGATAGACCACCTCTCCCATCACCCTGTCCAGGGAAAGTGGTTGGATGATGGATGGATAATCAACTTAGTCATAGTCCTGAGGAATAATCAGCAGATTGTGAGGATTTACTGTGTTGTATATGTTGTACTGTGAATTGCCTTATGTGTGTCTGTGCAGGCGATGTTATAGAAAAATAAGATGGAATCTGATGAATCCCATTCAATTCAAAAAAGATTTTACAATCTTCTATAAAATACCTCTTAGGAATGATAAATGCAGCTCTCTTTTGTGAGCTGCTGAGATACTTTCCTCACCCTGTGGGTGGTTACAAAACATTCTGCAAAAAGGATCCTGCTTTTCATCACTGCACGTCTTTTCAAATGCGGATTCTAAATTATTCACAGGAGTCAATGTCCAAATATGTGCTGGTAAATTCCATTTGTGCAATGCCTTTACTCATTTAACATACATGTGATGGGAGGTGAAGATGTAATCCATCCTCCAACCCCTTATCCCAGAAAGGGGCAGGGGTGTTCTGGGTCCAGCAGCAGGAGTCAGAAGGCAGGCATATACCCTGGATTGGATGCCAGCTCTTGTCATGCCACTTGCACATGACAAATACAAATACTGAAGGCAATTAAGAGACACCATTTCACTTAATAGCAAGTTTCTGGACTACTTTAGTACCCAGAGGGTACTCACATATCACAGGGAGAACATGCAGACTTCATATATACACAGGCTGGGATTTAGACCTCCATCCTGAATCAACAGTGCTGCCCACTGAGCCACCATGCTACCCCGATAATGGCATCATCTCTACGTTAAATCAAAGCACTGCCTTCTTACCATTCAGCATTTCCATGAAAGTCTCAAGTCGATGGAGATTACTGCCAGTTGAACAGATAACGAAGGCGCAATTAGTTAAATGACAAAGTACCCAGCCAGCACTGCAGACTAAAATGATTTAGCCCTGAGTTTTAATTAAAATCCCCATTCTCGTTTCAGGTACTGCTTTTGATCTAACGAAGAAAAATGGCCTGACGGCCAGCACCGTTTCCTCTGTTCTGTCTTTCACAAACTGCTTGCCGAAACGGGAAAAATCATTCACACAAATCAAAGCAAGCAGGTCGACTCACTAACTGTTCATGTGTATACTGTCTGATCACACAATTTGTTTTCATCTTCCTGCTTCGGAGTAGGAGGGAGAAATTTGCAGACATATCCCTGAACAACAACAAAGACAGTGGGGTCCCCAAGCACATAAAAGAGGTTGACACGTTCAGGGGCTATGAAGGGTCTTGGCTGTTTGCAAACGGATTGATCTGCATCCACATTAAGAAATTAACAATTAAGCTAATGGTAGAGATGCTCTCGCCGCACAGATCTCCGCAATCAGCTTTGTTGTCAAACGGCAGGATGACCTACTCCCTCCGCTCAGCCCAATTAGACTTGGTAATTATTTACCACTGAAATGTCCCACTCGTCCTGACGGAAGGATGTTTACCGTGCTGTTTTAAAACTTTAGTCCACCTAATAGTCACAGATTCATCCTTCCTTTTCCATGGGTCATTAAACCCAAACAATTATATTCCCGCAGCAAGCCTTGTGGGACTTTATCCTTAATGAAATAGAACCAAGGGGGCTGACTACCATTTAGAACTGAAAATGATTATCTTGGCTAATTCTGACACGTCTTTTCACAGCATTTTCCCGCCGCAGACTTTTACCACTTGTAAACAGAAATATAAACAATAGCAGCCGCCATCGCCTTGGAAGCTGAGCCACGCCACCGTGGTTCTTTAGGTAAACTTTCCCGTGCCGGCTGCCTGCTGCGCACTGCCCGAGGAAGAATAACAGTGCAGTAGCAGAATGCCACCACCTCTGTCCTCATGCAACCCGAGGCTCTGCTCTGCCCTGCTGCTATGTGGATACAGCAGCAAACCTTATGAGCTACTGCGGCACATCTAAGCCGGACGAAACAAGCAAAGAAACAAACGGACAGTAAGCAGAGGAGGAACACCTCTGCTCTTTTATTCAATCCGCAGTAGGCCAAACGGCCAGGCTGTGTGTAAACATCCCATCCATTCTTCTTCTCGATGCTTCTCCTGCTTCGGGACGTGGGGTGGGGGGGGGGGGGGGGGCCATAAT
>JAODJU010000030.1:61376-75455 GCA_026776725.1 Gnathonemus echidnorhynchus | reverse complement strand
GGGGGGGGCGGGGGGGCTATACTACATCTCAGTCAGCATAAAGTAAGAGGAAGGTATACAACCTGGTCGGAACGTGAGTCCATCACAGGACACTCAAAGACAGACGCACACAGATGTGCACACGCAGACAGGCACACAAAACATGCATACACAGACAGGTGCAGACACACAATGCACACAGACAGGCACACACAAAGAATCGCACACAGACATTCACACAGACTCACAAGACATGCACACACATACAGGCACACACACAGAGATCCACACAGACAGGCACACACAGATAGGTGCACACAGACAGGCACAAAAGACATCCACACAGAGACAGGCACATACAGACAGGCACACACAGACAGGCACACAAGACATCCACAAACAGACAGGCACATACAGATAGGTGCACACAAACAGGCACATACAGATAGGTGCACACAAACAGGCATACACAGACAGGCACACAAGTCATCCACACACAGACAGGCACACAAGACATCCACACACAGACAGGCACATACAGATAGGTGCACACAGAGACAGACACAGACAGACAGACACAAAAAAATAGCACCCAGACAGGCACATACACACAGAAACACAGGACATGCACACACATACAGGCACACACAGAGAGATGCACACAGACAGGCACACAAGACATCCACACACAGACATCCACACACAGACAGGCACATACACATAGGTGCACACAAACAGGCACATACAGACAGACCCACACAAAAAAATCGCACACAGACAGGCACATACAGATAGGTGCACACAGACAGGCACATACAGACAGGCACACACAGACAGGCACACAAGACATCCACACACAGATAGGCACACACAGACAGGCACATACAGACAGGCACACAGAGACAGGCACACACAGACAGGCGCACACAAAGAATCGCACAGAGACAGGCACATACACACAGACACACAAGACATGCACACACATACAGGCACACACAGAGAGATCCACACACACAGGCACACAAGACATACACACGCAAACACGTGCACACAGACAGGCACACAGTTTAGGATCCTTTGTGCTGTGGGAGGAAACCTGTGTAACATGGGGAGAATATGCAGACTGACACAGGTAACCCTTCACTGAAGGTGTTACACCACTGTACCCCCCGTTATATACATCGAACAAATAAATAAAAAATACAAATAAAAAAAATTGTCCTAAGTAACAGTCATGGCACTATCATACATCGTGGCTGTTATGGATGGTGTGGCTCAGTGGGTAGCAGGTTTGAATGCCACCTCCCCATGTGTGCTGTCTGAGTGGGGTTTCCTGCTAGAGTCTAAATGGTCACTTTGGTGAATTGATGTCCCTAAATTGCCTGGTGTGTGTTTGCCCAGTGGTGACCTGGCATCCCATCTGCGGTACCTCCTGCCTGCTGCCCTGTGCTTGTTGGAATAGGCTTCAGGCTCACAGTAACCCTGTCCAGGGTAAGATGGATATGTGGCTATTTTTTAATGTCTGTTGTTTTGTTTTGTGTATTTTTAAAAGCAGGTAGCATGAGTGTTTTAGGCCAACTTGATGTAATAATGATGTAATTTGATGGCATGGTCCTTTATTAGGCTGCAGTATCACCTGATGGATTTGCACTCTGGCACCACCCCTTGTGTGAGAGTGTAGTTTGTATGTTTCCCCTGTGCTTCTATGCCTTTCTACCAGTGTGTAGTTTCCATCGAGATGGTGATTTTTCTAGGAAAACACACCTTGTAATAGTAAACCCTGCACAACATCCTTTGCTTTCTGGACTGGGCTCCAGATCATCACGACCTGATTATTGAAAATACATGGGTAAACGGATGGAAGGAAGGATGGATTAAACAAGTTTTCATTAAATACTATATTTTAGTTCTTCTCAACCAAAATGCTCAGATCATACTCATGATCAACCTCTTAATCCACTGAGCCACACATGGCCCCAAATATGCCACCTATTAATGGTCTCAGAGAGTGTTGCAGTAGCACAGTGGCTCAGTGGGTGGTGCTGTTGTCAAACCACAGTTGGTGGCTTGATTCCTGACCTGTGTGTGTGTGTGTGTGATCCAGGTATACTTTACCTTGTGGGGACCAAATGTCCCCAGAACGTGATGAATACCTGTTTTTTTTTACCTTTTGGCGACCAGTTTTCCATCCATCCATTATCTGAAACCGCTTACTGCAATGAAAAAACTAAAAATGCAAAAACTCTTGTATTTTGTTTGGTTAGTTATGGTTATGGTTAGGGCTGGGTAGGGGTTAAGGTTGTCATAGTTAGCATTAGCATTTTTCCCATAGAAATGAATGAGTGGTCCCCAAAAAGATATGATTACACGACTGTGTGTGTGGGTGGGTGGATGGTGAGGGATATATAACATTGTGTGGACCAAATGTAAAGTACGTTTACATGCACACTAAGAAAATCAAATTATTCTGTTAGTCCGACTAAAACCAGACATTTAAAATACATGTAGACATGTTAGTCCAACTTAAATCGTACTAAATTGAATTTTTTTGAAGTCGGACTAAGACAAGCAGATAATCAATGCACATGCTTCACAGTTTGCCCTCGGGCTTTGACCCGGAAGTAACAGAAGAAGCTTGGAGCATAGCAGAGGACGTAGAGCACATGCAATTCACTGCTCACCTAAAGGGTGCATTGTCACCGCACTAGGTACCATACGTTTAGTACTTCAATAAGGTACCAAAAGCACAGTACTTCAAAGTGTTGGTTTTTCACTGCCGTAAAAACTGGTACTGGTGCCGAATGACATCATAACGTGAGGCAAGATATTTTGTACTGAATTCGAAAAATTGCTGTAGTAGGACTGGATGATGTGCAATATTATTAACAAAATCACATGTTATGCACATCCAATTCTTACATCACTAGTCAGCTAGATTAAGATCAGGCTTTTTCTTACCTTCAATTTGGTACGGATATCATAGCGCAGGGCGTTTAAAACATTTTTACTGTCATAGGAAATTAAAACCTAGCAAATTTTGCAATTTTAATGATTATTCCTTTTCAAGATTATCTAGCATATGTTTAAAGCTCACCTCCACTGCTTTTGCATGAGCACTGCATGTGTTCTCCAAGACAATTGTAGTCATTTTCATCCTTGCTGGGTAAATCATTCCTAGACGGGTTCATGAGAAATTTATGAACTACCCAATATTTATTGCAACAAAATCACATTGCAATATTTCCAATTTTCCAATACCATGCTGTCACAATATATTATACAAAATACTTTATGTCTTGTTATGCTATCCTGATCTTGTTGTATCTGTTCTTCCAAGCAGATCGCAATTAAAGCTTGTGTTGCTTCATTTGTCCACGCATCTATTATTATTAATTTTATTTTTTGTATATCTGTGAGGTAATAGCTCAACCGGAAAATGCCCAATACCAACGAGCTGAAAGGAGCCATATTGCCACCTATTGTCAACATACTTCGGTCAATAAATCGATTCCCCTCCTGTGCATGTATACTGGGACAGGGACAGGGACAGTAGCACCAATTAAATGGTGTAGTCGAGCTATAACCGTAGCTCGACTAAGCTGTGCATGTAAATGTACTGACTGCGTGATAATGATGACATGGTGGAGACCTGCTATCTCCTTGAACTCCTACCCAGCCATAACCCTAACCATACGTATCAAAACAAATTACAGAACTTGGTATTTTCACAGATTTTTTTAAAAAAAATCTTAAGTGGACCATAAGTTTTTATCACATTGTGGGGACATTTGGTCCCGATAATGTAATATATACATGACCCACTTACATACACACACACACACACACTCACAGCAGGGACAGCATTTCAGCACCCACCCTGGAGGTGTGAGGCAATTGTGTTACTCACTGAATGCACCCTGCCTGCCAAATCATACAGATTAAAGACAAAATCCACTAGAGTTTATATACAGCAGCACCTTGTAATTATGTCTGGTTTAAACTTAAACGTTTTAAATGGATACCTGAAATGTAGGTAAAGAGTCTCCACAGGCATTCCGTACAAGGACCTGTCAGATTCACCAGCGACTTCGTCATCCACAATCATCCAATGCAGCTGACGGTGGTGCCCTGTGAATACACAGGTCTATGGGTAATTAGGTCCATAATTACCTCTGTGTTATTAATCATGCTGATTGCCCCGCCCCCCCGTCCCACCTATTCCCCGCTTGCCTGACACTGGAGGACCGCTGACTTCTGCGGGATTGTCTTCAGGCTTGCGTGAGGGGAGTTCTGCTTGTTACCCATTCGTGTGGCCCACGTGCTTAACGTCATGCATGAGCAGGCAGTGAAACGGAGAGCCTGGCTGATGTTAGAGACGTCAGGGCGAACGGGGGGGCCGGGAGAAGCTGGCTTGACTTTATTCTGCAGGGGCTGCAGTCCTCGGCCACACTGAGGGGGGGTTTGTGGGTGACTGTGCGGTTATACTGAGCTCCGGTGCCAGCAGAGGTGTGGCCTTATGGTTCTGATGAAGGCTGTGGCACTTATTGTGTCACATTGCACCACCTTCTTCTGTTCTGTTCTGTTTATCTGCATTCAGTGTAGCGATGTGATCCTGGCAGGCTATCTGCTCCCGCCACTCCCCGTCAGGCCCGAGCTCCGCCGTCGCTCCGCTTCCGTACGTGCTGAGTGCATCCATGCCGCTGACGGAAGCAGGGCGGGGCCCTGGCGGGGTTCTTGTTTTTGTCGCTGGCTGGAAGAGAGGAGAGCTGCCATGGGCACGCCGAGACAGGAACTGGCTGGGACCGTGTGACGCTGAGGCTCCTGCACCGTCGGCTAATATGATTTGCCCTAGCTATTGATACACTGAAGACGCTCCAGCCCCCCCTCCCTGACTTCCAATTTCCACGCTAACTCAATTAGCATCTCGTCAATAATGCTCAGCATTTCATTTTGCTGCTTTAATTAACAAATTCAATTTGCTCAAACCGCTGTGAAAACAAATTAAAAGCGTGCAGAATTAAAGCCTGCAGCTCCGTGGATGTGGCTAAGGTGATTACAGATGCGTCAAATTACTATTTTCTTGTTTATTCTATCTGGGGAGGGTAAAAGAAAAAGCACATCGATTTTAATGCCTCTGCTTGGAAGAGTTGGGAGGAGGGTGGGGCTTCTTGGGCAACATACCTGTAACCCTTGTTGGTACTGAAACCACAGTAACCAGAGCCCCCCTGGAGCATGGTTTGCTACCACATTTCCAGTTAAAATGGTGATGTTTTCCAGGATATTCTTAATCATCTGTGGGTGTGCTTTAACCAAGTGGTATATGTGGGGGCCCTTGTATGGTTCCTGCTGACCATATGTCAAATAAATGCTGATAATAACACCATAAACAAACACTTAGCATGCACATGCACATGAGACGCACTGGGCTTGCGAAATAAGGTGTCAGGGAGACACTTGTAGCGGCATTGTTGTGTGATTCGCTTTTGTTGTGGAGCTTGTTTTGTGCTTCAGCGCTGAATGAGTTCCTAAACATAGCAGACATTCTTACCCCAATCCACTCGCATTACATGAATTTTTATTTTATAGCAGCAGTTAAGATTGGAGACCTCATTCAAGGGTTGCACTGCAGGCCTGCCGTGTGCAGCCTTGCTATGTTCACCTCTGGAAGCTGCTGATTAGTCCAGTGAGATACAGTGAGTAAATGGCCCACAGTTAAACAGAACTCTGAGACTTAAATGTGGGACGGATGGTAACGATGAGGGAGACGCTGCTGGAGTGTCGACTGTGTGACACTGAGAATTCACTCACACTTCATAAAGAAGGCTTGGATTGGATTGCACCTCTGAGGAGCCTGGCTAGCTCCGATGAACCCAGCTGTGATCACATCAGCATTTTGTTTGTTTTGACCCTGTTTAAAATGGGAGGAGGCGTCGGCTGGCGAGTGACAGGCCGTCATGCCTCTGTTTGCGGGGGACCGCTTTCTGATAGGCGTCATGCCTAATCAGCCCTGAAATGTCTGCCCCTGTGTTTTAAGCAGCCCGTCCTCAGATATGTGACAGCCTGCAGGGTGTAATCCCCTCGACTTTGTACAGCTGCCATGTTAATCATCCATCCATTCATCTTCCAACTACTTACCCTGGTGAGGATCACCTGGAGCCCACCCAGGTAGCATGGGGCACAAGGCTGGGGTACACCCTGGACGGGATGCCAGTCCGTGTTAATCATAAGCAGTTTATCTCTTATTCCATACTTGACCTTTCCTTGCTATAAGCAACAAAGAGCCATTCAAAAACCTGCATTAAACTCAGCTTTTAAAAAATCCTATATTTGTGTCTTTCAGTCTTGGTCCTGTTTTATTTGTTTACTTTTTTAAAAATGGAACACTAGCTGATATGACTGCTCTAGACTCCGGGGCTTAGCTGCTTAGTGGCATGTCCCTTAAGCTCCATAGAATTTGAGTGACCACTCCTCGGACCACTGGAAAGGCAGTGACTTAGTGCAGGGTGAACCTGCTTCATGTTGGTTCCCTCTAATCTTTTCTGAAACTCTTAGATCCCAGAGCAGTTTACTGTGGGTGAATCAAAACGTCACCATCTGTGCTCTTTTTCTCAGTTAGCGCAAAACAGAGTGTAGAATTCTCCAGTCCCCTCTCTTGTATTCATCAGAAACATACCATACCTGTCCTCCAGTGACACTTTCTACATGTATATCTTTTAAAACTTCTTATGTGTCCTCTTTTTAGCAGTTATTTGGGGCTTGTTTTTATTTTTATTTATATTGTTATTTATGCTTTGTGCAGGCATCGGAAAGGAACGGAAGAGCTTGAGGGATTGTACACATGGTCTGTATGTCTATCGCACTAATTATCGTGCTTTTTAATTATTGCCAGGGGCAGTATACAGTGGAAAGCCAGCTATGCTTGGTTTAGCAGCAAACTTATTCCCATACCTAAACTAATGTGCAACATCAAAAGGTTTTCCACTTGTAAATCCTTGTGATGTAGCTAATAAGCTTTAGCCTGGTGAGTGATTATGTTAAAACTAGGCATTTGCAGTTAAAATTATACAGCACTATCCCCCCAAACTGTCCATATCATGAATATCTAGACTGGACTGTTGCCATATTACTGCCTTTAGTAGATCTGCCTATGTTTTACTCTTCTTTCCTGTGCTACTGAATATCTAATTGTCTATTTATTCTTGATTTATTTGTGTAGTGCACTTCTTTGCACTGGGTGTGTCTGAGCACATAAGCATTCCTGATTACTTCTCGCACATCACCAGTAAGCCATATTGAATGCTGAATCTTGGTGCTTCGCTCCAGTTGTCCACAGAGGGGGATTCCCTAGCTCCCGATTCCCTAGCTCCTGATTTCCTGGCTCCCGATTCCCAGGCTCCCGATTCCCTGGCTCCCGATTCCCTAGCTCCCGATTCCCTGGCTCACGATTCCCAGGCTCCCGATTCCCTGGCTCCCGATTCCCTGGCTCCTCCACTGGCGACACTCCCTGTGTTGTTGTCCACCACCTTCTGCGTCTCCCTGCCAGGCTACAGCACAGACAGGAAATATTTACCTCCTGTACTACCAGCAGATTGCTCCTGATTGATTACTAGTGTGCTTCTTCTGATTACCCAGTAGCACCAATTTTTTGGTATTTCCAACTCAATCGTGTGACTAAACAGTCGCAGTGCGTTATGCATCTTAATCAGAATAAATCATGCCAGCCCAACATTTCTTTTTCTTCCGACTTTAACTCGTCACCCACTGAAAGTTCTCACCACATAACCCAACTGAACATGACAGAAACTAGCAGTCTTGTAGCCCTCATCACAATTTCTGAGTTCCTGTAGCCAAAGACATGCTTCATCATTTCTAACCAGGTCAGTAGTGTCGATTCAGAAAGTAAATTAGTGGAAGATACAGAGTGGAAAGGATATCAAAGGCTATGTAATTTATTAAACTTGAAAGCACATCTGGCTCATGTTTTTCTGTACTGTTTTCTAATAACCATTCACTGAAAGCAGCAAAATCCAGGGTTTGTAGACAATATATAACAATGTTCAGACCAGCTGCTCATTAAACTGACTAGAACAAAGGAGTTTTGTTTGTTGGGCAGTCATTAATTGTTCCTTTTGATAAATACCAAGTTGCTGGTAGTGTGCTTTATCAATAAAGGGTCACTTAGCATTCAATGGTCAACTGCTCAGGCTGTGCGGAAGCGATGAGTGTAGTCTCAGTGCTCTTAATTCATCGATCTTCATGCAGTCAGTACAGTGTCTTTGCTTCTTCTCCAAGTCAGAGCACTCGGTCATTGTCATTCAGTGACCATGGAGTTCATTGGTTGTCATTTTTCAATGTTTTGGATTTGACTAAACAGATAAGGTGTATGTCTTTGCTGAGGAGACTCCTTTCTCGTTTTTTTAACTTGCATACTACGGTCAGATGAAAGTCTACACTGTTCCTAAAGGCATGTAGGATGGAATTCCTTATAATAGGTTTCCTGTAAGCTTTTGCAGATATGAGAAGGTTTGTCTGACTCTTTCTGTATATCTGATGGAGCTGGTGGGCTTTGAGTTGAGTACCAGAGTTATGGCCAAGTATAGAGACTCAAAGCATTCCCATTCAGGCAGAAATCAGCCTGCCCATGACAGAATGATGACTGAAGGGATCCTTTGAGCCGACTTAGCTGCCCTTTTAATTGGCCTTTATGAATATTTAATGAGATCAAGATGAAATTCAATCATGGCTTTTAACTGCTGAAACGGAAAATCTCCTCTGTTGGGAAGGTGAGTGGGGGAGCTGCATCATTAGATTTCTCTGGTCGAATGTTTGAGGTTTGCAGGGGAAGGCTTCCTGTCCAGACCTGGGTTAGTGTAGCAGTCTCTGTAGGCCCCCTCCCAGGCTAAGGCATTCTGTTTCTTTCCTTATATCTTTCGGTATTTTTATCCAAGGGCTCTTGGTCACTTTGCAAAGCCTCCCTCAGTTGGGCTTGATGGGTCTGTCAGACCTTCATGTCCTGAGCAAGCAGAAGGTTAATAAACAGCTGCAGTGGTGACAGATTCTCATGGGATGGCTGGCAATAAACACAAGCTTAGTTCTTGTAATCTTTCACAGAGATGTTGGACAAGGGTTGCTCACACGCAGTTTCCATTTTATTTGATTACATGTTAAATGTGTTCAAGGTCAACAGTATGATGTTAACAGACTGCATGGATGTTGGTAACCAAACGAAACATCACAATAATGGGAGGAGAAGACACTTTAATGATGCTACCTAAAACTCATCATCTACAAATCTTCTCCCATAAAATCCAACTGCCTCACTCTCAGTAATATATGCTCATTGATGCTGAGAAATGCTGTGTGTGATCATCTCTCATTTATAGCTACATCTGTCCTATGCTAACAAAAAGGAATCATATGTGTTTGAACAATGCCAGAATCTATAAGTACCTCTACTGAAGGACCAACATATCAGCATCAAAACACGGTGTGTTCAGAATTACAGCTATTCCGTTTTTATCATTTACATCAGTGTTCCCACTCTGGTCCTCTGGGATCTACAGACAGTCCACGTTTTTGCTCCCTCCCAGCTTCCTGCCAGACAGTCCACATTTTTTGCTCTGGAGCTGGGAGGGAGCAAAAATGTGGACTGTCTGTGGGTTCCCAGGGACCGGATTGGGAAACACTGCTGTACGATACTGCTGTGCACTGTGGGTGTATCAGGGAGGATGTTGACTGTGACTAGTCAGGGTGCATGCATGCCTTTTTGCTTTTCTGTGTGTTTTGCAAATTGTTCAAAAATCTAGAGTTGAAACGTGCTCTTTTGAATATGGTACAGTGGTGGTACAATGAGACACACATTGTTTTACTTACAAATGAGGGGCAATTCACGGCTAAAAACATATGCACAGGAGTGACTACAGGATTCGCAGTGGCTGCTGGTGAAAGGTTTTGGATTTAGAGTTAGATTCATGCCTGCCTGCCAGATGAAAGCAGGTTCCCCGCCTCAGCGAGAGGGGCACTGAGTCGGAACCGTAGAAGACTGCGTCGGATCAGGCCACAGGAGTCCTGCAGAGCCTCTTGGGATCAAATGTTACGAATGCAGAAACGCCAGCGAGCAGGAGCTGCAGTTCCGGCCTGCTCTTCCGGAGCAGGGGGAAAAGGGCCTGGGATTGTCTCCAGGACCGCTGGCGTGCTTCTGGAAAGCGATGCCTGGTAAATATGAGTCAGACTGTTGAGTCACCTTCCTCCTGACCTCCCCTAGACATGAACACCCCACAACAATGAGGCAGCGCTGGGAGGGGTGTGTCCTCACGATACCAGCAAGGACAGTTCATCCATGGGCAGATACGGAGGCTGAAGTCAGGCAGCTTCCTGCTCGAGTTCTATACCTCATGTGGGAGACAGTGCTGTGCAGAAGGACCGTCCTGGCTGGGGTTTCACAGTATCTCCTCAGAGATGAAGAATAAGCTGACTGTTCATGCCTGGCCTTTACTCTGTGTCTGCCACTCTGACCAGGTTTTATTAATTTTTGATAATCTAATCATTCAGTTTTGTCTAACATCAATATCTATATTATATCTATTTGTCTAACATAACTATCTATATGTGAAAATTGATATTAGCAAAAACTCTTGAGGTTGATCCTCTAATACTGATTGATGTAACAGCTCTGAATGGAATTAAATCTTTTTTTTCCTCCGATAATAATCATCAGCAAATATGAAAAGTAAATTCAGGAAAAATATTGCAAGGGGGCTGGGGTAGTTGTGCATTAATATTTAATTGAGTCATATAAGTGAGGTTTAGTAAATAAATGGGCTCTGTGGAGACTTTTAAGATTAAGGCTTTACAGTCGACTTCTGTTAATTACAGGCGTGTAGCTTTTCACCTGCGTCCCATTAAACCATAAATACAAAGTTGGAGATCTGATAAAAAAATGGCTTCAGAGGAGAAAGTTTGCCCATTTTATATATTATTTCTTGGTGAACCCTTACTCAAAAAATGCCTTAAGATTAAGTATATCATACAAAAGGGGCGTGTTACTGGGTAGCCATTCACTTTGTGAGCTGTGTTTATCCATTGGGTTAAAAGCTGAGAGCTTTGCTTTCAGATCTCTTTATTCCTCCTCACCTACTGGTCTGTGATCCGTCTGTATGTGACAGTCGTGTGCCTGTGAAAACTGGGGTAACTGGAGTTCACCTGCAGAACTATCACCTCATATGTGCATCAAGTTCATCCTGGAAGCTGATAGTGTCATCAGCAGCTGGTCGAGTTTACACAGACACGCGTGCGCACACACACACAGACACACACACACACACACACACAAAGGAGGTGCTAAAACCTTATGACCTGGACATCCACACTGGTCCCTGTCTCACAGAGATTCTCTTTCTTTTTTGGTAGGTACTTCTTTTGGCAGCATTTGATGAAGATTAATGCAATTCTATTTTCTGCCCAGGACTGCGCTCTCTCTCTCTCTCTCTCTCTCTCTCCACCTTCATCTCCAGCTCTCTGTCCCTCTCCCTTTCCCTCTGTCTCTATTCCTAGGAAACACTAAGAATCTTATCCATGTAATGAGTGACAACACCAGCGTGTTAGCACACTGTAATTCCCTAATTCAAAGTAGATTAATTGTCACAGGATATGGGCAATGTCGTACCAGATTGGGCCAGGCTAAGACACAGTATTACAACTTATTATTTACGCTCCTCCTGGTGGTAGAAACTTGCCCAGCACTAACATTGGGGGGGGCATAAATTTGAATGAATGGGTACAAGCAATGCTGTTTATCTTGTCATAATGTGTACAGGTACATCCATCCATAGCTGCTGTGCACTTAGGATCATGGGGGGAGGAGGGGTGGAGCCTGAAGGCACAGGGCAGGGCCACCTCAAGGACACACCCACATTCATACACTGTAAACACACAATTGTACCAGTATACTAACCTTGTATATAGTGAATATAATGCAGTTTATATTATACCAGTGTGAATTAGCATTAGCTTGTTTTATTAGAGCAGTCTCTGGTATTACTTACAGTCTGTGGACACTTTATTAGGTGCTCCTGGCTAGCACCATTAGCCTGCCTTTTGGTCTCCATTAGCTCTTCCGGTATAGCTGCTTGCTCAGAGGAGCCTTTCTGCACACCACTGCTGTGCTCAGCTGTTACTTTTCCACTTGTGCTCCTCCTGCTGACTTTAACGAGTCTGGCCATTCTCCCCTGACCTCTCTCATTACCAGGGGGGTTACACCCACAGAAATGGCACTGACTGGATGCTCATCGCAGCATTCTCTGAAAACGATACTCACTGTAGTGTGTGAGCATCCCAAGACGGTGGCCGTTTCTGAGACGCTGGAGCCTCCACGTTCTGTACCAACAACCACAGCAGAAGCTCCAGACCCTGTCTGTGTGTTGCATGTACTCAGCTACAGACTCATGAATTGCTGCCTGTAGGGTCAGGCTGTTTGTGTTAGAAGTAGGTGTACCTATTAAATCGGTCACTGAGTGTAGTCATTTCTATATTTCTACCACATAGTTATTACATGGGTATAATGTGATAAAAATACTAAGCATGCAAAACCACTTAGTATTGTACAAGGGAATGTGCTTTCTGCTGGTATCTTTCTGCCTACGGCTTAAATTAATATGAAATACAGAACAGAAGCGCAGTTCTGTTTGCTGCATGTTCCTGTAGGTGCAGATAGACTCCTCAGTGGCCCATAAATAAACTGATAATGTTGCACTTTGTGTTTTTTGTGGCTGTTTTTGTTTGGAATGGTTTTGGCTGCAGTTATATTTTAGTAGCGCGTGGTGTGCTGTGATTTTCAGGAGGATGTGTTTTTCTCGTGCTTGGGTGACAAATCCCTGGTTCTGAGAGATCTATCGGGTTGTGCTTTCCTGGAGCACTCATGCAGTTCCTCCTTAAATTGTGCAGTGCAGCAGTTAGTGACTCTGGGGGGCACTGGGGCCTGTCTTGCGTTTCAGTATGTAGGATTTAAGATGGCCAGTAGAGGGAGCTATTAGTGACACAAAATTACCATATCCATTCCATGCAGATCTAACCGCTCATGGAATTGCGGTCGTGCTGATCCTGACCAGACCTAATGAAAGCTTGCCTGGCTGCACCACAGAGGCGATTCAATCTTTTCAATCATGTGCAACCAGACAGGCAGCATTTCAGCTGAGCTGCCTGTCTTTAGATTGCAAGTGGAAATCCACGGCAAGGCGAGGACATCCGCTGGCGGAGAGTGACGGAGAGTGACCTCCTTCCAGCCCTGGGGTGCCGAGTGCTGCCCACTGAGTCACCATTAATATCGTAACACACTATGCTTGTAAAAAGTCACCCCTTCATACTGACCATGGTGACGGGGTCTAACAACTGGCCACAGGACATTTGCCAAGTCACAGACATCTGATCACAGTCCCTTCAGAGCAATTAAATTAGATTTAAATAAGACTTCTATTCTGTTTTAATTTATGCTAGCACAGCTAGAAATCTGACATTTTTTATAACATTTTGGATCAAATAACTTGAGTATGCCAACCCTTATCTTTTAGTTGATTTTTAATATGAGATTAGCTACATTGAATAATATAGATGTGGACAAATTTGTTGGTACCCTACTACGAAAAAGGAAAACACAACTATCACTGAATTAACTTGAAACTGACAAAAGTTTAATGGCATCTTATTGTTTATTTCATAAATAACACAAATCAGACTTTGCTTTTGATTATTAATTTAGTTGAATAATTTATTTAATTAAATAAATGAAAATGGCATGGACAAAAATATGGTACCCTTTAATACTTTATATTTTCTAGCACCACCTTTTGCAGCAATCACTGCCAACAAGCGATTTCTGTACCTCACAATGAGACGTCTGCATTTGCCAACAGGTGGTTTGACCCACTCTTCCTGAGCAAACTGCACAAGCTGTCTCAGGTTTGAAGGGTGGTGTCTCCACACTGCAATTTTCAGATCTTTCCATAGATGTTCAATAGGATTAATATCTGGGCTCATGAATGGCCATTTAAGAAGAGTCCAGTGTTTTTTTCTCAGCCAATCTTGTGTGCTTTTAGCTGTATGTTT
>JAODJU010000030.1:41467-57546 GCA_026776725.1 Gnathonemus echidnorhynchus | reverse complement strand
CAAGTGAATGGTAACCACGCTTTCGAACAAACAGTTTTCTCCGCCATGCATTGTTCTTAGCAGCTCTGTGTCTCCGATGACGGCGCTGATTGGGGCAAAGTAACGCAACTAACACACCCTGCAGTGTTTGAGAGCTGCCTGCTCCACCCCACAAACACACAGAGTGAAACTCTCAGACACAAGAAAAAAAACCAAGAGCTGATAACATTGGGCTGATGTGGTAATAATGAAAATGTTAACAACTAAAATGATTTTTAACGATTAAAAAAACGTCTGTGAGCCCACCAACAAGCGCACAAAACTGTCAGAATTAATGATCCTTAACGTTACCTGAATGCTAAATATCGGCCGGACGATATATCGGTCGACCTCTATTCCAGACCACCTCAAACACACACATTTGCCAGTATGGCTATACCTTCATCAAGTAATTGTCATTATAAGTCATGTTTCATATCATTGTCACACTGGGCTTTAGACTACTTTAGCAATAGGATTTCCTCTTTGTATGCTTGAAAAATGTGGACGTGTGTGCTTCACGGGGCAACCCGTTTGTATGCTATACTGTATATATGTAGCCATGTATCATAGCTGCACGTATAATGCAGTAGTTGACTGACTTATACATTTATTCATGTGGTATCCATTTTATATCTGTATTCTAAATGAGGAGCTCTGAAATAGAAATGCCAAGGAATGCCTGAGAGTGCTTATGTATTTCATTTTTCTTGTGTGGACTTACATTAAGAGAAATTGCTGTTATTATGGTGTTAGGAAAAACCACAGGGCTCTCTAGCAGAATGGCTGGCAGGTGGCGGGGAGTGCTGTCACAGTGACCTCTGCTGCTCAGCCAATGCCCAGCGCCGGGGACCCCGCTCACGTCCGCCTGCCTGCACCGAGGTGCCCTTCATCAGCTCCACCGTCTCCTCTCAATAGAGCCCACCGTGTCCCTTTTGCCAAAACCGCCCATAACCGCCTGCTTATTGATCGTGAGCCCCGCTGGATTCGGCTTACAGGAGCTCAGATGGGAAGCCGGAAAGGCAGACATCAGTGGGGAGAAAAAAGAGAGTGCGCTGATATGTGAAAATGTAGAGAGAGAGGAGTGCTTCTGCACTTCAAATAGTGTGGTGCGTGATTTTGTTCCTCAGGGATGTTGAGATCAAGAGGGAGAAGGTGTTGATTAATGTAACACTTGGGAGTCTACAGCACTGCCGTGGGGTTAAAGACGGGGGCGAGGTGCCACTTCCAGCTGCACTCCAAGCCGGAGGTGCGAGGTGTCACATTGGCAAACTCACAGACGCCCTCCGTTACCGAGTAGGGTAGTCCCGAGAATGATGAAACAGGCTAAAGTGGCGGAGATGAGACTGCCGGGGTATGAGCGAACCAAGGCATATACCGTTGTTAACACTAGGGGGCAGACTGTCTGAACTGGGCCGTCGATGATACGGACACCCAGTCCTTGGAAGGTTACATGTCGTAGACGTTCAAGTGTTATGTAAAGAAAATAGTGAGCATCCATGTGTTGAATAGGTCCAGCTGCATAAAGGCAGCACTTTTAAAGCACTCATAAGGAAATAAGCAGGAGGACAGTAGTGTTGCATTGAGCTGGCAGGCAGCATTCAGCATGGTGAATACGCCTTTCTGAATAATCCAGTCCCATGTCCATTACACAGGCAGACTCACATCTCTTCTCCTTGCCTTTCAGCAACAGCGTCGCCTGGACCTGCTGACCATCACCAGCCCGGGTGAGTCTCCTCTCTGTTCATCACACCCCTATTGACACTGAGTGCAGCACCGGGCTGGAACACCCCTGCCGTCTGCGTGTGGTCTCTGCCGATGGCACGTCTGTGGGGACGGGCCCCGCTGCGGTGGGAGTGGGTGGGGGCAGGTGGGGGGTTGCTCCCATGGGGAGCAGTGCCATGGGGAAGCGGTCCTGCCTTCAGAAGAGAGCTGGGTGACAACGCAGAGAGTAGAGTGGTGTGGGGGAAGCAGATGGGTGAGCAGGAATGGGTACAGCAGCCATATGTCTGCAATATGGGGATGGCGCAATGTGCTTTGATTAAAGCGATGTTTATGTGCGGCACGTGGCGGCCGCTGATTTCCCAGCTTTACGCGGCATCTGTCACCAGGCCGGCGAGGAAGGCGGCACCGACCTTCACAAGGTGAATGGCCATGTTTGGCCTGTGGGAGTCTTCTGAAGCCCCACTGCCATCACTTTCCTGTCTTGCCCTCAGAATCTCATCTCGTTAGACTGGTGTAAAGTCAGAGTAAACACAGCACACGTTACCGCGTTCCTGATTAAAGCCTGTGCATGCCTCTCAGCTCCCTGTTTACTCCCTGACCCTGGGTGTGCAACACAACACCGTGAATAAATATTGTGCTACCTGTGTCTTCACAGAGAGGGTGTAGGAGCTCTAAGGGAGGTTGTTGAGTCCCCTGTCAGAGTGCAGTTATCTGTAAACCCTGCAAAGAGGGTGTGGGACCTCTGAGGGAGGTCGCTGAGCCCCCTGTGGGGATGCAGTTTTCTATAACCCCTCAGAGAGGGTGCAAGATCTCTGAGGGAGGTCACTGAGCCCCTTGTAAGGGTGTGGTTACCTGTAACCCTTCAGAGAGGGTACGGGATCTCTGAGGGAGGTCACTGAGCCCCTTGTAAGGGTGTGGTTACCTTTAACCCTTCAGAGAGGGTTTGGGATCTCTGAGGGAGGTCACTGAGCCACCTGTCAGGATGTAGATTCCTGTAACCCTGCAACAAGGGTGCGGGACTTATGAGAGAGGTCGCTGAGCCCCCTGTCAGAGTGTAGATTCCTGTAACCCTTCAGAGAGGGTATAGGACCTCTGAGAGAGGTCACTGACCCCCCTGTCAGGGTGTGGTTACCTTTAACCCTTCAGAGAGGGTTTGGGATCTCTGAGGGAGGTCACTGAGCCCCTTGTAAGGGTGTGGTTACCTTTAGCCCTTCAGAGAGGATGAATGAAAGGATGCATGAAGAGCATGATGAGATCCAGCAGGGGCAGGACCCGGGTGTGAGTGGCCCCTGGATCAGTGGTGCTGGGCCCCTCATTAGCCCTGCTGTGTGGAGTGCTCCCCATCCGGACCGCTCTCCTCTATCCCCCCTTTTTAATTGGACACTTGAGCAAAGTGATGCGCATCTGGTTCTGCTGAAGCCTGACATTTCGGACCACTGACCTTTCCAGGCTCTGCACGGCTAAATAATGATTAGCTCTGGTCATTGTTGTGCCACAGTGGTGCACTCAGGCAGAGGGGTGTGTGCAGGATGAAGGGGGAGAAGATAAAGGCAATCTAAAAGGGTATATACACACACACACTGCACATTGTGTACATGCGTAACCGGAGGTAAAAAATACACACACGCATGCGCACACGCACACATACACACACATATATACATATATATAAACAGTATGCATACACAACCTCAGTATACATGTGTTTGGAGGAAAAAGAGATAAAACTAGATTTGTGTGTGTGTGTGTGTGTGTGTATACATATATAAAAAGTCACACACTGTGCCTATACTGTCTGTGTATGTGTGTGAAATGGAAGGTAGAGAAGATAATCCTTTGTGTACATCTGTAATAGTGTATATGGGTGTGTAACGGGGTGAGGAGAGGAAGGATTGAGCTGGGAGTTACAGGGCAATCACAAGAGGAAAATTGGGTGCGGACGTTCTTTGGAAAGCATTGTCGATGTATCGATTTGAATGCCCTTTTCATATCACCAGACAGCGACTGACATTGTGCTCATCAAATTAACTTTACTTTGCTGTTTAGGCCCTTTTCCCACTGTAACTTTTCCTTTCGCTGAAAAAAGGTCAATTGCATTCATGATACTGGGATAGATGTGAGAGGAACAATGAGATAATAGGCAACCTTCAAAACACCTCCAGTAGGGCTGTCCCCCGTCAAGCCTCTGGGGGCAGTGAGCTCCAGCATCTTGGCATTCTGGGTATTGTGAGGCCCGCAGGATAAAGGCAGTGCTTGGCTTTCCCCCATTCCAGGCCAGACGTGCCAGGCAGCGACCAGACCCTTCTGACAATCTCTAGGAATGTTTTAATTAGGAGGCCAAAATGTTAACGTGTGAAGCTTTCCTTTCAAGCAACAAAGACCAGGTTACGCATAGCACCGTGTGAATGTGATTTTAAAAAACCAGTTAAAGGCGAATAGCAGAACTGTCAAATCAGAAAGAAGGGGGCCACGTGATTTGGCTTTGCATGGGTACAGCAGTGATGACAGAAAAATATATGCTGTCTAGAATGACGAAAGAGAACATCAAAGGAACTTTAATAAGAAGCAAAAAAGGCACGCAGGCTGTCCTCCTGCATTAACAGGGCAGACAGGGCGGCAAGTGGACATTTCACTTCTCACTAGATTCTGAATAACCTGGATCCTTACTAAGTACCGCATCACCCAACTAACCTAAAATAGCTCTGTGACCTGCGTGGTAAACAGAAGTGAGTAGCAGTGCCAACCAGTTTCTCACTAGATCCCTAATATGGCTAGTTTGGTGACCACAATCAAGTACCACGGGCTTCCCATAAAAGTATGGAAGAAAGCGGAAGAGCATGACCTGCAGTGATGGCTCCCTTCCCAAACATGGTCACAGACGAATGCGGGGGGACAACCCAAAATGTCTGCCCGTACTCCCCCAACAGTCTGACTCTGCCCCCCTGTTTGCTGATGGGGTGTGGGCTTCAGTGTCCACATTGGCCGTCTGTCCTGGGCCTCGCTACCCTGACTGCTTTCCTCACCGCTGTGGGCTCTGCGGGTCTCGTCACTGGGGAGGATTTTATACCAGTGAATTCACACCGTGCTTGTTATTGCTCCGCATTGCACGTACAGTCTGCCTGTAACAGAAACTCGGTCATCCTCCGATTATCGAAAAGTTAGAAACAGGAGAGCACAAACCGGATCCTGGGAAGCCCAGGTTTAATTGCAATAAATACTTCTTCTTACAGGAAATATGTCAGTTTTCCAAGCACTGCTTAGGAAACATTGTGTGATGTTGGGAAAACATTGTGCAAAAACCATTGGTGATACATGGATGGTTATTGAGATGAACCTGTGCTGCATGCAGGATTCCTGCAGTTTACAGTCCGCTCAGTTTATAGATGGATATGAGCTTTAACGTGTAGCTCAGCCCTTCATACTGGTTTCTGGTGAAGGGTTGGTGCTCCCTAATAGTGAACGCATTGATCTGATGGGCACACATGCAGCGCTGAATGTGCGTCAGGATCCTCCTGCTCATATCCGGTTCAGTGTGAGCGTGTCAGAGAGTGTCCTTCCATGCCGTTTCACTGCTGCACATGCTCAGTAAGAGGCCAGTGGCTATGCAGCAGCAGCTTTGAAACGGGAGAAACGCCTGCGGATGTGTAGGATTTATGGCCCTGGGTTCCCGTCGCCTTCGGAGTGCTGTGAAGACTGTGTCTGCTCCTCCCAGTCTCTCCCTATTGTACGTAGCATATATGCTTTCTCTACTACACAAAGAATAACTCAGTCATAACGTCTGTTCATCACACAGCTCATCATATGATTTCTTTTCACCATGTACATAAAGGACACAGAGTATAACTAAGTGTGTATGTTTGTTTGGGTCTTCCTGTGATGTTTTCTGGGAATGCGAACGGCGGTGCTGTCTCTGTGTGGCCTGGCCTTTGCCCTGCTGGATTACATCCCCACACTATGTTGGCTGGCCCTTTCTGTGGTCCTCACCTAAGGTCCAGCACTGGTTTTGTTCCCCTCTGTATTTCCCCATACTAAAGCCAAAATGGCTCATTCTTGTTTTTGTTCCGCTTTGGTTACTTGATAAACCTGTACCCAAATAAAGTCCCCACAGCATTCTCCCATTTGTATGTCACATGCTACTGTTCTGAGAAAAGTTTTCCAATATGGAGTCTCTTCAGTGATGTGGGCAGAGCTTCCTGCTGCAGACTAGGGGTGTTTAGTCTGCCGGTGTCCCTCCATTAGTCTCTGCCTGGGACCGTAGATGGTTGCACCACACCCAGACCGGCACTCGCACCGGAGGGGGGGGGGCACACCGCTGATGTGCAACTGGGGACGTGGCTCCAAGCTCAGACAAAAGAGAGAGAGTCACGGAGGGGACATTATTTATAAAAGACTATCAGGGGTTTGTAAAACGAGCAGCTGTGAAAACAACACTTCCTATTATTACCCTAATTATATCCTTTCTCTTCTAATTTGCATATTTTATCTCCCCACACTTCATTATTGGTGACTCTGTTATCAGTCTAGTGTTAAAAAAACAAACACTGAAACAGGGTAAAATGGAGGGAAAAAAGCCACGGCTTTTCTAGACACTCTAAAAAGGCAATTTTCCAGTTGATTTTTTAGGAACATACACAGGAACAGTGCTAAATACGCATGGACATGCTAATGAATTAAGAATAGGCATGATAATTCAGCAGACATGGAGCAGAGGAAGGCTACAACTGGAAGAAATGCTGAAAAATATGTGCCATGTAAGTGTTATTTAGAAACATGTCTCTATCCCACCCTGAAGTTCCGGGGCAACGTTTGCTACCTCATGGAAATAATAATTTAAGATTATGACTGACTTTATTAGTCCTAGGGGCATCTTAATGCAAAGTGTTTGCGTGTTTGTAATGCGAAAGATGTTACAGAACTATGCTGAAATGTTTCAGCAACCCAATAAATGTATATGAATTTCAGTATGTGGTTTTTCTTTCTAACAAAAGGTATCTGTTGCACCACATGAGCTGGGATTTATCTGACTCACCCTGGCTTTTGAGGAGTGTGAAACACATCCTGTTAAAAACCATTAACAGAACATCTGCCCCAAATGCCTCGGAGTTTGGTTTATTACCAGGGACAGTGCATGTAATGGATGTTGCAGTGCATGCACCTGGGCAGTGGGCTTTTGTCAGCCTTTCTGTCCACTTGGCACTGCACAGAAGGTAATTGTGAAGTTGCATTTCCCAGCCCGGATGAATGGAGCTACTTGCAGCTGCTTGGTGTTGATAGGGCAGGGTGGTAGGCAGGCCTTGTTCCGAGGGTCACTACAGGAACCTGCCGTTTTGGCTCAGCTTTTTCGGGGAGCCTTTCTGAGCACCTCTGTGGAGCCGTGCAGTGCCTGCTTATCGCATGATTTTTGTTTGTGTTCTCTCCCTCGAGGGCTTTACCCACCAGAATACTCTGTGACAAACCTTTCCTTCGCATGGCAATGTGAACCCACTAAAACAAAGGCAAACCACATTGTGTTTGTTTTTATATGTCAACTTGAGGAGAATCAATTTAAACTGTAAAATATTTAATTTCTTTAGCACTTTTACAATTATTTTGACTAAAGAAACATAGGGTCAGCCAGGGTCCCTTAAGGGCCTTGCTCTAGCGCCAGAGAGCCAAGACATTCAAACCCACAACCTTGGGCACAGGTCCAACATTTATACTTACGCATACTTACTGTCACAGATTTACAACCTATGCTACTTGCAACAACTCACATACAACATACAACTGAACAAAAAAAAAATCAAGTGAGTATAAAGGAGGAGAAAGGGGAAGGGAAATGGAACTCTGAGGAAATGGAACTATCCGTCCACACCCCCCTTCCCGGCTTGACAAAATTGGTGATGTTATGTGATTGTTAGGGTTGGCCTGGTCCTGAATATCGGTTCTGAGATCGGAGATTGGATCGAATCGAAATGGAATACAAAAGAAAATCACTGATATCTCCAATCCCTACTGTTTGCCATACGATAGATGCTGCGCATGCAGAAAAGCACTATACTGCCTGGCAGCGCGACCATCCCAGGCTCACGCGTATCTCCCAGTGTCACTCTCACACCAAAAAGTCAGTGTGATTATCCTATTCAGACATATGTACGGCCTGTCTGTCGGAATGAATCCCAGTCGTAAGTCGGGGACAGTCTGGGTATCACTTTTTGGCCGTTGATTTTGTTTTATAGGCTTTTCTGCTGCAGTGAATGTGTAATCTTAAAAAGATAAATAAGATACTAAGATAAAAAAGATATATCAAAGCCAGACTGCTTCACAAAAAAGTTCACAAGAAGGTGATAATAAGAATGGACTTCAGTGGTGGTAAACAGATGTCAGGATTTATTTACACAATCTCTTGTTTCACGGCTATTATTCAGTTCCCAGTGATGGTAACAGTTTTGTTTCTGCTAAGTAGTTCATTTTTAGCAGAGATACTCAACTATGACTCAGAAGATCCTCTTTCAGGCTGACGGTTTGTAGCAATGGAACTGAAATTGAAGGATGACGATGATGATGATGATGATGATGATGATGATAATAATAATAATAATAATAATAATAATAATAATAAATGGAAATCTTTATGCTGTTCGGTGATGTGTGCTGTAGCAGGCATCACTTTTAGTGGGAAAGTATGTTTCATATATTTGATATAGATTTATATATAGTTCCCCTTTGGTATAGTTGTTCCTTCACCTTCCACAGTGATTTAAGCTGCTGTTGTGTAATCAGGGTCCTTCCCAAAGCCACCCAAATGTTACAGCATCACAGTCTTACTCCTTAGTTTAGCCATGATCTCTCCATTCCAGCTGGTTCCATGCAGTGCATTCAGGCCAAATTCTACCATTTACACTCTGCAAAGAGTTTTCATTAGAAATTTTGCTTTAGAAGCAAATCTGTCTTTTTCCAGTCAAAGATCCAAGGACAATTTTACGAGATTCTGCTTGGGAATCTATATGTTTGTACAAGATCTCATCTTAGGATATTCAGGTTTTACTAGCACATTTTGATGTACTTGGAAAGAATTTAGGAATGGATGGTATGGATAGATAAAAAAAGATCTTATAGGCCATCCCATTACCTTTTATAGAGCTAAAATTAAGATGAATAGTGTCCCTTGTTCTAAACCATTGTCACTACTTCAGGGAGGGAACAGTAAGGCTTGGTGTTTTATGTCAGATTCTCTGTTCTTGGACAGCATTCAGAGGGGAATATATGATCCGAACCATCAATAATCAATACAGTACGCCCTAGTAACCCAATAGACCTTTCCTGAAACATGATCACCCCTGGTGGGGAGCAGTTTTTTTGCTCTTTACAGAAGTGATCAATGCCCCATGTGGCATCACTGAAAAAGCACTACAGGGTGGTGGCAGTGGTTGGGGGGGAGGGGGGGTGATACCTCTTTAAATATTTCAGCACGGACTTACACAGTATAGTTGGCTCTGTGTTCTTGCTGTACTTTTGTTTGCGTGTCTACAGGCCAACCACATGAGTAATTCATGTCCACTCTCTCTTTAGTGTCCTCTGTACATATCCGAGGTGATACTTTGTCTATTTTCATATCAGCTTCAGGCTTTTTTACTTATTTAGGATCCAATAATTAAGAGAATAAATAAAGTAACATAATTACACATATAACACAGATCATTTTGGTGACATTTAAAAAAAGTAATTAAAACTTACTGTCACATATCCTGATAGTAATTTCTAGCCATTTTGACTGCAAACAGTAGTCGTTGAGTCCCTGGTATATATGTGCACAATTTTAAAGCCATTTCAGCCTCATCTCCAAACAGCCCTGCTGTCCCCACTGTAGTCTCATCATTTGCATCATAAGCCCTGGTTTCCTGCACAGCCATCTCTGTAGGTCACGCCAAGCCAACAGATGCACCTGTACCAGCGTCTGTCTGTCTAAAGCAGCAGAACAGGTGGCCAGCTGCGATTGGCTGTCGCTCACATTAACGCATCCCCCAGTGGTAGAGCCCCCTAATTTGCCAAATTTCTCATCCTTTTAAAAGCAAACTTTCCTCACCGAGGTATATAAAAAATGGTAATTTTATCACTTGCTTGCTTTTTAAAATTCAAGTCAGAAGAGTGTGACGTACGGCTCACCAGTCTATGCCCATCAGCGACATCATTTTTGCCCTTTCCTCTCATCTCTTCTAATGCAGGGTAATGTGTCACCAGTTAAGATAGATGAGGGAGGCGGCATCTTGCTAATTGGAAGTACATGATGTCTGACCCAGTGGTAACAAAGGGGTCCGCAAAGCCAGAGCCTCCCAAACTGTCGTGGGACTGCATCCACTCCAGCATTTCTGTTCATGCCTGCCTCTGAACTTGGATGCCTCCCTCCATCTCTGTCATCTCTGTCCGTGTCTGCCTCTGAATGGAGATGCCTCCCTCCATCTCCGTTGTCCCTGTCTGTGTCTGCCTCTAACGTTGATGCCGTCCTCCATCTCTGGCTTCTCTGTTCATGTCTGCCTCTGATAGTGGATGTCTCCCTCCATCTCTGTCCAAGTCTGCCTCTAAATGCAGAAGCCTCCCACCATCTCTGGCATCTGTATCTGTGTCCGCCTCTGAATGTGGATGCCTCCCTCCATCTCCAACACCTCTGCCTGTGTCTGCCTCTAAAGGTGGATGCCTCCCTCTATCTCTGGCTTCTCTGTCTATGTCTGCCTATGAACGCAGATGCCTCCATTCATCTCCAATGTCTCTGTCTGTGTCTGTCTCTGAATGTGAATGTCTCCCTCTGTCTTTGGTGTCTCTGTCCGTGTCTGCCTCTGAACACAGATGCGTCCTTCCATCTCCGACAGAAAATCAGATTCAAACTGTGTGGGGTCATGGTAGTGATGATTCAGTTATCTCCTTTAATTCAACAAACCTCTGATCAGCACTTAATAAACTAGTCCTGTCACCGTAAGCCTTAATTGTGGCTTTGATTAATTGCCAAAATATAATTAGCCAAATTATGGATTTGAGAGTATGAATTAGTAAACTGATAATAAGGAGGATGAGGCAGTTGTCAGACAGGAAATGCTGTTGAAACTACACCACAATGATGTAGGAATCATCGGGACGTTTTTTACATTTACATTTACAGCATTTGGCAGACGCCCTTAGCCAGAGCGACTTACATAAGTGCTTTTTGACCAAACCAGACTCGGACATGTGAAAAGACTGGCCAGTGGATGGCAGATATAGGTTGATTAACTATGATCCTGCCATTGGGTGGAGCAGCCTGCCACTCTGGTTTCCTGTGGCATTTGGCCAATTAGATCTCATTCCTGATGACCTTTGGCAGCCCCTGAGTTTATGAGTAACAAAGCCTGCTTGAAGGACCTGCTTGTCCACTGAGCACTGGGTTGCCTTCAGCCATATATCAAGTCTGGTGTAATTTATCACATGACTGCCTTGGACGTGATGGGTTTCTCTGTGTGCGAATGCTGAGTTTGGGTAGTGCTGCTCGTAACAACTCACTTTACACTGAAACTTGGGAAAGGTGGATCCGAACAAAAATCCCGGCTGCATTCATTGTGTGTATGTTTGTATATTTTAGCTTTTTTATTAAAAGCACACATATTTTACTTATATTTGTTTTATTTTTGTATAGTCAGCTCAAAGCATTCATACTTCATTACAGCAGATGTGCTCTTCTGCTGTTCTTTCAGTGCATTGCTGTTTGCATTTATTTTTGTTTAGTGCTAAGATTAATAATCTCTTGATAATTAAATACTTTTAGCTCAAAAGTTTACAACTTTTTCTTGTAGTAAGCAGATATCTACTTTATGGAAATATCCATCCATCCTTTTTCTAACTACTAACCCTGGTCAGGCTGGCAGGGGGTCGGGAGTGTATTCCAGGCAGAGTAAGGAGCTTTTCCACCACACTTTCCAGAAGTACTAAAAGTATGATACTTCTAAGTGTTGGTTTTCCACTGGTGTAAAAACTGGTACCAGCGCTGAATGACATCACAACACAAAGTGTAGTACTTTGTACTGAATTTGAAAAATGCCAGTAATATATTATAGGGAGGAATGATGTGCAAATTAATACCAATGTTGCATGTTATGCACCTGCAATTCTCACATCGCTGGTCAGATAGATTTAAGATCAGGCTTTTTCTTACTTTCAATTCTGTATGGACATTATAGCACAGGGAGTTTAAGTTTCGCTAAAACATTTTGACTCTGTCATTGGAAAAAAAAAGCTTAGCAAGTTCTGCATTTTAAGGATTATATCTTTTCAAGATTATCTAGTATATGTTTAAAGTTTACCTCCACTGCTTTTGCATGAGCGCTGTGTACGTTCTCCAAGACAATCATTTTCATCCTTGCTGTTTACATCACAGGGGTGGCGTGGTGGTGCAGAGATTAACACTGTTGCCTCACGCATCTGCTCCAGGGTTCCGTGTGTGGAGTTTGCGTGTTCTCCTCACGTCATCATGGGGATTCCTCCGGATTCTCCAGCTTCCCCCACAGTCCAAAAACATGCTGAGGTTTATTGGAGTTACCACATTGCCCATAGGTATGCAGGTGTGCCCAGCTATGGCTGCCATTGTTCTCTACCTTGCATCCATAGGCTCTGGGCCCCTCATGACTCTGAACAGGACAAGCAGTTACAGAAATTGGATGGGTGTTGAAATCACTCCTAGTGGATATGTGAGATATTCATGTCGAACTTCTTTTTTGCTTTATAAATATCCCAATATTTATTACAACAAAAACACATTGCGATATATGAACATTTTACAATACCATGCTGCCCTAGTATTTTATACAAGATATGTTATTTCTTGTCATGCAATCCTGATCTTGTTTTATCTGTTCTTCCAGCCACATTGTAATTTATGCTTGGGTCTCTTCATTTGTCCATCCATTATTACTACTTTTATTTTTTAATTTATCGTTGTTTTCTGAGTTTACAAATTTTTTCAAGACAGCAGTTGTATCGTGTGTATTGTGAGGCAGGCTATTTGCATAACCAATCAACAAAGAAAGCATTTCAAGTCCCACTCCAAAGTAATGAAGTACCAAAAAAGTACCACAGCTGGTTTGTCACTTTAAGCACTGGAACATTTGGTACAGGTACTCGACTGGAAGTCAATGTTAAAGGAAAAGTACTAAAAGTACTGTACCAAAAATACAATACCTGGTGCAGTGGAAAAGCACCCTAACTGACAAGACAAAACATTTTGAATACATGGTATATATGGAATAGTTAATAATACAATTACTGAATCTTTAATCTTTTCTGTACTTTGCACTGCATAACACCAAGTCTCAATGAGTAATGGCATCAATGCTTGAAAGCTGTATTCAAGTTGGACATGATCTGCTATGTCTATTGGTTAAATATGTCTGTAGCTAATTGACCCCTAATGTGCAAGTTACCCAAGCCATGGGCACTAATGCACCCCCATACCATCACGGACGCTGGCTTTTGAACTGTCTGCTGATAACAAGCTGGATGGTCCCTCTCCTCTTTAGCCTACAGGACGCGGGGCCCATGATTTGCAAAAAGAATCTGGAAATTTTGATTCATCAGACAGCAAGACAGTTTTCCATTTTGCCTCAGTCCAGCTTAAATGAGCTTGGGTCCAGAGAAGTCAGTGGCATTTCTGGATCATGTTTAGATCTGGTTTCTTCTTTGCATGGTAGAGTTTCATTCTGCATTAGTGGATGCAGCAACAAACTGTGTTCACAGACAGTGGTTTTCAGCCCATGCAGTGATTTCCACTACAGAATTTTGTCTGTTTTTAATACAGTACCGCCCGAATGCCCAAAGATCACGCCTATCCAATACTGCTTTTCACCCTTGTCCCTTGCATACAGAGATTTCTCCAGATTCTATGAACCTTTTAATGAAATTATGTAACGTAGATGGTGAAATTCCCAAATTGTTTGCAATATTCACTGCACAGATACTCTGCCTCTCTGGGAGGCTTTTTTTTACCTAGTCATCTTACTGACCTGTTGTCGATTACCACAATTAGTTCTGAAATATTCCACCAATTGTTTTGTTTTGACATTACACAATTTTTACAATCTTTTGTTATTCCTGTCCCAACTTTTTTGAAATGTGTTGCTGGCATCAAATTCAAATCGAGCATATATTTGTCATAAAACAACAAAATTTCTGTTGTCTTTATTCTATTTTCAATTAAATGTGGGTTTATATGATTTATAAGTCATTTCATCCTGTTTTTATTTACATTTTACACAGCATCCCAACTTTTTTGGAAATGGAGTTGTACATGTGGTGTCTGCTGTTATGATAGATTCAATGGATGCTTTTAAAGTCATATGACTGCTCAGACAGATAGTTTAATATTTGTCAGAAGTGACCACGTCAGTAATAATAAACAGCAATACTCACATTGTGGGCAAACTGTTGTATGGTGAACATCACTTCCTCCTAGTTAGAAATCACAGAATTTGATTAGTTTGCACACTGATCTCAAATGGACTCATTAGAAATGGCACAGAGGAGCCTGCAAAAGAGCATTGTCAGCGATTACCAAAGATGTTTGTAAGCAGTATGAGAATGAAGGAGTGCTGTTGTCTCATGTCATACTATATGAAAAGTGTCAATATTTGTCAAGAAATTATCTGTAGAAGGTATGAGATATAGGCTGAAAACTATGATGGTTTATGTTGGGTCAATCTAGAACAGGCAAACAGGCCAAAAAGTTTTAAGGGGTTAAAATGCTTTATTTATTCCTGTATATTAAAAAAAAGATATAGATTGGCAACTTATGAAGCGCAATAAAGTAGTTGTTTGTCAAAACATAAAAAGTCAACACGTTTTTATTATAACCCTGCTGCATCTTCAACTATAATCACTCTGGGTTGTTGCGTTCAAAAGATGCATCCCCAAGCCCAAAGGAACATTGTCACAGTTACACTGACAGAGACAGTCAGTCCCCAAAGCTGATCTGAATCAAAAATAATGAAAATTCAGAGCAGAGGAGAAGTGTCCGGCGTTCTGCCTCACTTACTTTTCAATTACGATAGGCCAAGCAGAACAACATTGTTAGCGCCATGTATCGACTGCGCCGCTCTCTGTTAAAGTACAAGCAAAGAATTCCATCCCATTGTGTGACAACCTGAGTATTTTACAATAACAAAGGGTTCCTTTTGTGTCAGATAGCTTTTGTCGTCTGCTGAGAAACAAGCATTAGAAGAAAGGCTACACTGATGACACACACACACACACTCGCACACAGCCACAATCAGACCAGATAATCATTTTCAAGAAGTGTTCTATCAAATAATGGGTCCTTTCTCTATTCCCCCAGTTTCATTTTGGGGGCCTTTGGACTCAATGGGACCCACTGAAGCAGAACAAAAGTAATAGGTGAACGTATTGATTACTGTAATGATCAGTCAGTTGAAACAGCTTTTCTGATAAATGAAGGTACCATGAGAGAAATTGGGGAGAGGGAAGGATCCTTGTGTGAAGTCTTGGCAATGGGTCACTGGGTGCTTCTGTGCTGAGAAAAGCCCTCCCTGGTGTCTTTCTGGTGCCTGTGGGGGGTTGCTTATTGTTTATAAAGCTTATGAAAGACATGCCCTGTACCAAAAAGCACACCCTCCAAACAAAACAGACAAACTCCAATCACATTTATCATTTATTTTCAAGAGCTCAAACAACATAACTCTGAGAAATTGCACTATACCTGCACTGTGAAGGGCTACAGAGTATGGGGCAGTGTCCGGCTTTTCTCCTGTCTCTCTTAGCTTCTGTACACTACTGTATCTAATTAGAATATGAATGCAAAGCAGTCTTATCTTCCTAAAATAATTGCCTGAAGTCACAGTAATTTTGTCCTAACTTCCACACAGTGTATATATAAGCTAAAAAGATAACATATACGTAATGACAATGGACTGTGATTCCATTACTTAACTTGTGGAGTTGTGAAACTATGTGTCTGAAGTATGATGATGTTACAAGGTTTATATGTGTGTGTGTGTGTGAGAGAGAGAGAGAGAGAGAGAGAGAGAGAGAAAGATTATTTGGTCCCCACAGTGTGATAAAAACCTGTCATCTTGATGTTGTGGGATTTTTTTCAGTCCCCACAAATGGAGATTCAATTTTATAAAAATCTGTGACTGTAATATAAAAAACTAAACATGCCAAAACAATTGTATTTTGTTTGGTTACTTATGGTTAAGGTTAGGGCTGGGTAGGGGTTAAAATGGTCATTGTTGGAGTTTTGACCATAGAAATAATTGTGTGGACAGTGCCCACAAAGATATGAGTACAGGTGTGTGTGTGTCTGTACACACACACACTATATA
>JAODJU010000030.1:15469-41367 GCA_026776725.1 Gnathonemus echidnorhynchus | reverse complement strand
ACACACACACTATATATATATATATATATATATATATAAATATATACATATATATATATATATATATATATATACACACACACACACACCTTCCAAGGAGATATATACTGATATATACTGTATTCTAAATGTCTTCTAAATGTGTTGTTTCCTTGGAACATATAGGATGCTGATTCCTTTACTTCCTCATTCACTTAAGAAGTGTGTTTCAATGATCTTTCAAGCATTGCTATGAAATTCAGAGGTTTACTCTTTTTATTTAGGTAGCATGGGAGCTTTAGTCTGTAGTATTATTGTATCTTTCTTCTAAGGCTGGAGGTTTTCTTCCACAGCCAAAACACGTGTAGCTAGTAGGGGTGCAACAATACACAAAATCACAGTTCAGTATGTACGTTGTTTTTCAAGTCACTGTTCATTACGTTTTCAGTACAGCAAAGGTAAAAGAAACAAAACATAAATTGTTTTTTTTTTTTCTTTAATAAACAGTGGTTTACTGAACAAAGTATTTCTTTAAAAGTCTCTCAGTACTGCTGCAACATACTAATAAAAAAGTAAAATTTTAAATAAAAATATTCTCTCAAAGAAATAAAAATAAAATATCAATTAAAACGCACATTTCAAAAATTAACTGTACATACAAATATTGGTTTATCAATGTTTGCCGAAACTATGCACGTCTATTGGCGCGGCTTCATCCGCCTTCTGAATATTGCTCAGGGATCCGAAACACAAACGCACAAAGGTTACGCATTTGCTTCACTCATTCAGTACATAGACGTACCAATCCGAAAAACCCGTACCGAAAATTTTCGGTAAGAATAGGCCTACCTACTGTTACACTCCTAATAGCAAGATTAACTGGTATCTCTGAATTGCCCATAATGAGTCATTATGCTCTGCGGACTGCAGGACACAGAACAGGTCCGACACACATTGAGCAATTAAAAGACACGAATCCACATAAACCTCATGTGAGAGGAAACCTACAAATACAAGAATATGGAAAATCCATACACAGCAGGAATCAAACCCATGACCACATAGGCGAAACCACAGCTTTATCCATTGTCCTGCTGAGTCGCAAGCTGCAAGTGATGTTCCTCCACAAACAAATGAACTGACTGAAATTTTATATTAAAATTAAGGCTGGGCGATATCATGTCGATATTATATCGCGCATGCGCAATAATCACCAGGGCACAACATTTGCCAAGCCGCCAGTTTTTCGGTAATATCCGGAGGTTTATTTACGCCCAAAATTTAAACAGATTAGTAGTACTCCTAAAATGTTAATGAAGTAGTTAATGCCGCCCAGACGTTAGCAATCAGTATACTACTTTATGCTAGCAATTACAGTATGCTAGCCTGCTACTTTAAAATGTTGATTATCTATGTCTGCGCTAGTAATTACCTTCCAGCAGAAACTGTGAGGGAAAAAAGACCAGTAAACTCCCGCTGAATCCAAACTGTTAAGATGCATTGGTTTCAGTGGGATATCTACTGAGGATGCAACCACCACAATAAAAGTCATTCCTATAAAATACACAGCTTTGTTAAAAACAGCAAGCAGAATTGTAGCATGTCTTTCCGATGCAAAGATTGTGAAGTGCATTCATGTGATCAGCAAGATTCTTCTGCGGTAACCGAAAGTGGGAGAAGTAGGGAGTAACTAATAACTGGTTAGGCAAGGTCAACTTGTTCTGCACACTTGCTAATAACGTTGTGATTGTTAGTAAACCTTACTACTAAACAATGGTGATTTCGTGTCTGAATACTCACGATGTGTCCGAGAAATATGACCAGGTTAACTGGTTGATCTTGGCACTGACGATCAGCATTTCTATTGTCGATTACTCTAGTCTTGCACGGAGTTACTGGGCTTGCGGGGGGGTTGAGGGTGTAGAAGCTGCGCACCTCATCTGGAGCGATGTAGACAAGGCCAGAGTAGCCGAGCGCAGAGGCCTTTTTCCCCCATTCCCCTTTTGTGTGTGTGTTTACATTTTTTATTTTTAAACGGAGGGGGAAAAGTATTAAGCGCGTCTGAAGCGCGGGGCCGAGGTGGGAATGATGTACGCCTTCGTGAGGTTTCTGGAAGACGACCTATGCTACGCCCTGCCGGTCTCCAGCGTGAAGGACTTCAGACCCGTGCACAAAGCGGATTTCGACAACCAGAAGGTGTATGTGGTGCACAGATCCGAGGCCAGCGGCACAGGAACGGGCGGGCCCGGCAAGGCGCAGATCCTCGCCCTGGCAGGTGAGCCCGCCGCCCTGTTAGCCTACAGACAGCAGCCCACCATCGGTTTGTGTGAAAGCGGATAACATGGTGCACTTAGGCTGGGCACGGCAAGTCTAGCATGTCAAGCTAATGTCCGACCGGGCAGCAGCCTCGACTCGAACCCTCACTAATTAATTTTGGTTCGGTTTCACTCTGTCTCCCCCGGCCTTTCATTTTCACCATCCTGCCGGGGTTAGCCCACACGCTAGCCAGTTAGCAGTTAGGTGACTACCTCGCTAACTAGCCGGCTAACTTGGATACACCAAGTGTGTTCATGGGCCCGGCGATGCACTGCATCTGTAAACGGCGCTGTATTTTATTAAAAAGTCGGCAGGTTTTATTAAAATTGTGGTGGTGTGTGTAAGACGTTGTGAAGTTTTAATGCGCCGTGTTAAACAAGCGTGACAGCGCAATGTTGTGTGTGCAAATGTGTCTAAAGCTTTATTAGACGTCCGCAATGCACCTTCCCGAACATTAAGAAGCACCGAAGTGTCTACTTGAAAATTGATTGTTAATCGTTCTAACTTAACATTTAACGCGCCTTTCTAATACCGTACGTGTCACTGTGCGTCAAAACACACGAAGTGTGCCCGCAAAGGGGCTTTTCCCCTGGTACCCTTTAAAATATACCCAGTAATGTAACCAGGTTAAAATTAAATTTAATATAAATAGCTGGGCCTTCAACCTGAAGCACTAGGTTAGTTGGCTGGAAGGAGTACCCCCCACCTGTAATGACTGACAGCAGCCCGCTATTCAGCCGGGAAACACTGGTTTGATGTGGAGTTACGCCACAAACAAACAGCAAAGTGCAGGGCCTCAGTGATTCACTTCATAAAAGTACAGGAAATAATTCTCTCTGTCCATAACTCGTGTTATTTTCATTAGTGTCGTAATACAAACGTTAATATCTATTAGACTGATGTTTTGTTGTCAGTCAATAAACTGTAGTTGGGAAACGGATTGACGAAACTAACATTTGCAAATATCTTAATATTTTCTGTTACGTATATTTTAGTGTTTTGAGATGTTTGTGAAATATGTATGCAGGTTTGTTTTCTGTCGGAATAATTTAATAGCAACTCCTTTATTGGAATGTTTATTGATTATGAGTTATGTAGACAAACTTTTGTGTATCTTGATATTACCGGAGCAGCACAGTACTAATACGCTGTTAGCAGTGAGTAACATGCTCTTGTAAAACAGATTTGCTGAACTGCTTTTGTGAACACTGCTTTGTTCAGTGTATCAGGATATATTACAGTAAAATAAACATTTTAAAGAGAACATAATATACATTGATAACTTCAATAATTATTATTTTTGTTAAATATCTAATAACTGATGTTTAAGCCGATCTCATTTTTTCATCTTGCCATGATCAGATGTTTAAATTAGAATAAATAACTTGGATGCATACAACAACAAACTTTTGTAGCAATTAAGTTGCTGCATTTCAGTTGGTCAGCTGGCTGTTAAGCCAATTGTAAAAGGTAGATTAAATCTGACAATATAAATGTTGTTAAACTCTATTTCAGATTAAAAAAACAGGAACATTTGTGCTGTCCTATGTACCCGCATTTGTTACACAAAACACGTTTTGTTTTTTGAAAAAAAAAAAAAATTGTATAGAACTAGTATTTAGAATGTAGTAGAGTAGTAAAACGTCAGTTGAATCATTTTATTGCTAATTGTCGTAACATTTGTCAGTTATCACAGACTGTTGCATTTCTATCAACTCTTAATAGGTAGTATATTGCATCAGGAAATACTGATCCAGTTGGTGTTTAGCTTAATAGTTTGTTACAAAATATAAAGCAAGCAGTTTGCTTTACATTTGTTTACAAAGTCTGTGAGATCAGTGTCTTAACATCAGACTTGCTGAAGCTGGGTTGGAACAATACAATAGTTCTGTTATTCCCCCAAAAGACCTGGATTAGTACCACTTTTAATTTGGATAAGACTTTAAGGTACAGTACTCTTTTCACTATAGAAACCATGGAGAAGTGGTGAATTATCTAATTACCAAAGTCACTTGAGCAACTTAACCACAATTCAGAAAATAGACCAGTGCATCAGTCACAAAAACAAAATACTCTAAAAGTCTCATGCAGTTTATCTAAATTCCTATGGGAATTTAAAAGACATCTCTTGTTGACACAGACTGAGAACAGCTAGGAGTGAGTTAATTTTTTTATTCTTCCAGTTTGTCTGCTGTTGTGTCATTCAAAATATCCATAGTTTTGGGGAGCATCCATCCAAACATCAGCAAACTTTGATTTTACTCAAGCTAAATCTAGTCATGCAAAAAGCCATAAAAAGAAAATTAATCACTTGCCTAAACATGCAGGAAATACTGGAATACCTTGAGAGGACCTGTACAAATCTGTGGAAAACATGCAGGCATTACACTTACAAGGATAGGGCCAGATTTAAACCTCCAAGATTGACTAACAGTCCCCAAACCTGTGCCTGTAGGACCTCAGTCTTTACATTTTATGTCAATAAGCTATTTTCATCCTCAGTTCTATAAATTGCTGCCCTAGGTCATCTCATTTAGTAGATACAAAATCAGTAAAAGTGTCTTTTTTTTTGTTACTCCCAAGGCAGGAACTGGTGGTTCCTGTATTTGATCTGATTCTATCACACAATCAAAAATCTATCCTTTCTGACATGTTTATGTCAAAGTACCATAGGTGCCTGTATTATCTTCTATGTGCCTAACATTCAGTCCTGTGCTTTGCAGAAAATATAGAGGAGTTCGAACACAGTATTATGCAGAAGAAGATGAAAATTCCCAAGCTGTCCAATAGAGACATGGCTAACGCAGTGGAGAACCACTTTGGGGAGGATCAGCTTCCGCTCCGACATAAAAAGGTACATTTCATTGTTGTTATTAACTGCTAGCAAACTCTGTTTGGTTTTAGGATCAAAAGGTATCATTGTTTTTGGATATTTATTTGGCAGATAAAAAACTGCATTACCTCTCATTTAACTTTTTCTTTAAAAAAGACTTTTAAAGGTAGATTACCTGTTCATTATATTGATTGAATACCTACTTTAATGTTTGTAAATGCTCAATCAAGGCTGTTTGTGCTGTAAATATGCTGGGCTTAGAAATTGTTAGTTGCTTTATTTTTTTTGTTATTGGTCTGACTTGAACATTTTTTGCTGGAGTGCTTGGTTTCTTTTTGTAGAAAACGTTGTGGTGTTATGAAGAGGAGAAGGTGATCTTTATTTTGCCCTTGGTTTCAGTTAGCAGACCTTCTGCCAGAAGGGTTAAGGCTTGCCTCAGCTTATATGTTTTAAACCTGGTCTGAGATCGAAGTGCCTGGTGCTCTGCAAGGTCACCAGCTGTTCTACTGACACTGAGAAAATGCTGGTGCAGAGGCCGCCTCGGCAAGCGGTTCACACCTCTGCAAGGCTGCTGCCTCTGTTGATATGGCCTTAAATCCATCATGAATCGATGGGGCCTTTGCCTAATGGAAAGCTGGGAGTTTCCATTTAAAGCTGTTTCATAAAGAAGTGATACTTTTGACATTTAGAATGACATTTGGTGGAGGGGGAAAAAATAACCAAAGAACCATAACCCAGGTTACACTTATGTTACTTTACAGAGCTATATCGCGTCGTCGCTGAATGTAGAAGTTATTTTGTAATTACGTTTTGGAATTAACAAACATACGATTAAGTTTATCTTAAGCTTGCATGATGCAGGTGTTGTGACACAGGTCTCTAGAAGTCATTTTAATTGGTCAATTGTCACAAGCACCTCCACACTCCCCCTCAGCCTTTATTTTTAGTTCAGGGTATGCAGATTGTGGCGGGAGGCCTGTATGTTTTCCGCTTTAAGCTGGGCCATTAACAGAAGCAGTGGGCAGGTACATTGAGCATTTTATGACATTTCAGCAAGTATTACATATTTAGCTGTGTAGCCCCATTGCATAATATAAGCAAATTTTAATTCTTAATTAAAAGAACATTTTATGTCTGTGAAGCATTAAATAATGTATAAAAGATGGGTTTCTTCAAAGTATGCATTTTCAGATTAAATATTAAAGCACATCTGTTTCTCTCCATTGAAGCAAATAACAGATATTAATACAACTCTGAAGTGTAGCTAAATTTTGTGTAAATGGTTCAGATATGTTGAATAGTCACAGTTAAATACTTCAGACTCCAATGGTGGTCATTACAAACTATCTGATTTCCATCTTTCGTATTTATTTTTTCCTTCAGAACCTACCAACAGCTGACTTTAAGCAGGCCTATAGCACAGCGATCAGGATTGCATTGTTCCTGTGCTATGCAGTCGTATGTGTCATTGTCCTCCAGTTTGCCTTGAAAATGAGTTTGGTTGCATGCAGGCTGTTTGATAACGCTGAGTTAAAGTGCTTTTTATTGTGTTTAATTGGTGCTTTGGTTTGCTATGCTGTTTGTCACCCTGAATAGCATTTACCTTATGAATAGCCTTATGAGTGAGATAAAGTATTGCTTTGAAATGCAAATGCGTAGTGAAAACGTGTGTGCCAATTTCTTACTTCATTCAGTCTTGTACCAGTTTTTCACTGCCCTGCTCATAGTCGGTCTGATAGGTGTACAGTAAAAATCACAGGCCGCAGAGGAGAAAGACACCCAGCATGGAAGGGACCATTTTTACAGTGGCTGCTGTGCCCAGGTGCTACAGCGCTATTTAACTGCGTTTATTTCTGCTCAAGCCACACCTGCCCGGGAGACGAGCATGATCTCAGAAGAGGCAAATGAACAATAAGCTAACAGAATCCTCATTGTCTGTCTCAGTGGGTTAGGAGTCTCAAGGTCAGCAGATTGAATCCCAGTGTAATGGTGTCACTTTTCGGCCCTTAACCCCCAAAATGCCCCAGGGAGAGCAGAAAAATGGTTGACCCTGCACTGATCCTGCTACATGTACAATGACAAAGGCATTAGGGCATGACATTCGTCACTAGTGATATATTATGAAAAGCACAAAGCTCAGTCTGGAGCCTCTGTCTGGCTGTAGAGATGTTAGCTTGAGTATGTCTGTCGCAGGCCTCCCGGAGATTACGTATTGTCTGATGTATTTAAAATTGCACCCTCATTAAAGCTTTTTTCTCGCTCTTCCTTTTTTATAGCCTTCATTTTAATGTGGCTTGCAGCAGCAGACTCGAATGATGATAGTCATAAATAAATACAATAACAATATTGGATAATGGCTCGATAGCCAGCTACATTACATATATTTTTGTAAGCACAGGTAAGGTATTATAATTTTCCAGGGCATCCTAAACAGCAGTTTGTTCTGAGATGAATGTGGGGCATTGTCATTTGGGATGTGGGCTTTTTCTTCTTGCTTAATTGGGTGGCTGGGTTCAGTAAAGTTCAATAGACTGAAATGTTTGAAAATGTTGAAAGATGTCCTGGTGTGCTGCTTGATGCATTCTGTGACACGGCATTTCAGCTGACACTCAGGACGCCACAGGAACACAAGTGTACTCATGGGCTCGCCCGATTGGCCATTAAGCAGCTGCCTGTCCCCAGAATATCGGAGGTCCGAGTCGGTGCGGGTGAAAGGTTCAGAGATCGGCTGTTGTTACATTTGCAATTGTTTCCTGGGCCTAGGTGCAGGACCATGGGCGAGCCAGTGCCAACTCCTCCAAGAGCTTGGCGGCCGTGGTGGCCCGATTAGAGCGCAACGCTGTGAGCTTGTGCGTGGAGGGCGATGAGGACCTGGAGGAGGACAGGCTGGCAGCGGAGGAGGAAGAGGAGGAAGAGGAGGGGGACTTGAGTACGGAGGAGGCTGTGGTCCCACGGGTGCTTTACGAGGAACTGGTCCACAGCTACCGGCAGAGAGAGGAGGAGATGCGGCACCTGCAGCAGGAGCTGGAGCGGACGAGGAGGCAGCTGGTGCAGCAGGCCAAGAAGCTGAAGGAGTATGGGAGCCTGCTGACGGAGGTGAAGGAGCTGCGTGACTTCAACAGGAGGCTGCAGGACGTCCTGCTCATGAGGCTCGGCAGCGGTGAGCAGCCGGGCCGAGCGGCATGGCGGCAAGGTCGGGCTTCGTGATAAATGCGTCAGTCCTCAGGAGCCACTTACAAGGGCGTGTCGCGAAGGGTAAATGTGTGTGAATGTGCAGCTGAGAGCAGAAGGCTGCAGATCAGCCAGGCCAAGTGATGGGGGGACGGCGGCGTGTGGCGCTTGCCTGTCTTAAAGCTCGCGGCCACGCGGGAGATCAGCACGTCCGGCCACTGAGGCAGCTTGCGGGGCTGATATAGCCCAGGGTCTCGCGCAGGGGAAGTCGCTCTGCGGTCAGAGCCGTGCTGCTAAATGAAGCCATCAGCTGGTATAGGCCGGGGGTGTAGGACCAGCAGATGTGTTCAATGCCCCCTCAGCCTATGCGATTTTAATGTGGCAGTAGATTGGGCCTCTTTGGGCTGCTTGGATGTCTTATGGAGAGGGCCGCACTTACAGTCCTCAGCCCTTAATTACTGGTGAAACCGCTGGAATTTTGATTCTGCTGCTTGAGTGGAGCAAAAATAAACTCCCGCATTGCTCTCTGCCCTGGGAACTCTTTGGCTCTTCTGCTGGGCAGCAGTTCTGAGTTGAGCTAGGAAACGGGAGGCCAGGTACTTTTGTTTCCTATGTGTCTTTCTGCTAAGATGGTAAGTTGAGTAAGTACTAGGACACAATAAAACCTTCTCTGGCATAAAACTGCTCTAATGAGGTATTGGCTGGTACCAGAAGGTTAGAAACTTTCAAACTGCAGTTTCACTGCAGGTTTATAAAATGAAGCAACATGCAGGAGTTGGCAAAAAAAAAAATGTGCTTCAGATACAAGAAACCCATCTTAACTGGATACATACGCCTGAGAGTTGGCAGGCAGGATGTGCTGAAAGTTAACCGGTTTTGGATGCGCCTGGTAAGGCTGTGAATAACCTGTTATTGAAAATGAGAAGTTTACTCCAGTTCATACCACTTGTTTTCGAGGCCTGAATGAGTGTATGAGCCCTAAAAGCTTTACAGGGTATAAATATGTCCTCTAAACCTGCAGCTTTGGGAAAGATAATCCTCTGACATTTTGCTGCCTTTTCAATTGATATTCAGAATAGCAGGAGGATTTTCCTTTTTCAGCCATGAATAAGAATTTGCTTGGGATTTTTAAGCAGGGTTGACGGGAAGCAGCACTTCACCACCGTCCAGTCGGCCCACGCGGCTCTGCACCGGCACACCCTGACCCGCCGGAGACCCCACCATAAACATGCCTCCTTTCCCTTTTTTGGGCAGAGCCCATGCATGACAGTGGGACCCAGACAATCAAGGCCGAAGTGATGGAGCCCATTGCTGAGCCTCCGGAGGTCTGCAGAGAGGAGGCCAACACCAGTTCCGGACACTCCCATTCGCCCTCCCCCAGAACAGTGTACACATTCAATGACGGAAAGGTGAATGTCCCAGTTTGTAAATGGCCGGCCTGCACACTCTGCCAGCAGGAATTAGCTTTGCTGACATGCTCTTCCTGAAAGCTCTGACGGTGCTTTTCCTTTATTTTCCATCTTGGTTGTTTTTAGCCCCTCCTTTGGCCTTGGAGCCATGTTTCGTTTCTAGACAGTAAATAATGCGAAGAGCTCTGCTCTAAGATCTCCTTCCGTATTAGAAGTGCATCTCCTTTTGTAACAGGCCTGCTATATTTTGCTCATGACATAAGAGAATAGGATTTTGTGTAATCGTAGGAAAGGAAGACAAACTGGGACATGCATGTTGCCGAGCAGACTTATTATAACACAGCAGTGAGTGGCAGACGGGCTGGGAGGGAGGCAACCAAGGAATGAAAGTAGGCTGCCAAGAAGCAGGATGGCTGGCCTGTGTCCTTAAGCACAATAGATAGAAACGGAAGCAGGAAGAGGGCCAAAGGGCTTCTCGCAGAGCTCGGAGATGAGAGGCACACATGCTAGCTGCTGTTAGCATTTACCTCTGACACACTGTTTATCTTCTGGTGAGTGTGGCTCTCGAGCCACATGCTAATGAAGTGATGCCCCCGTTCCTGTTACCCTGATAGGCCTTCCCAGCCCTTTGGCAATCTTAAGTTCATACTGTGACAGGATCGCACTTGAGAATACCTGCCCCGTTACTTCAGGCATATTTTTTTTCCCGTTTGACAGTCTTTGGGGCTGTTTCCTCAGGTACACCTGGGTGGAGGCATTTGGGTGGAGGAAGAGAAATGGCACCAGCTTCAGAGAACACAGGGTGATTCCAAGTTCACCAAAAATCTGGCTGTCATGATTTGGGGCACAGAGACCCTGAAGAACAGGAGTGTGACGGGTGTGGCTACCAAAAAGAAGAAGGACGCTCTGCCAAAGCCCCCGCTCTCCCCAAGCAAGCTTAAAATCGTCAGAGGTAAATGGCATCCCTTCACTGGGGGGCCCCTAATAAAATCATTCAGTAAAGCCACTTGTTTGCGCTTTTGTTTTGTTTATTCCTAAAATGTATTCAAGACAAATGACCACTATGTAAGGCTTGGTTGGTCCCTTATACTGTATTGGTAAGGGGCAACTTCTTAATAACTGGAATTTGTTTGTTCTTTTGGAAGTCAACACTGAAATTTCACACTCTAGAATCTGCTGACTTCAGGCCAAGATTACTGCACCCCCTGCATATCAATACAGAAGTCAACAGTGCTAGACTGGTTTATTTTTATTGGTATTATGGGACAGGTTGGGTACCAGTGTCTTTAGCTGACTTCAGATGCCTCTGTCTCAGTGTTGGCGCATTGACAATGTGAAGCGTTATGGAACAGTTAATGCTGGAGTGCAAGTATAGGTTACCCAGGACACAGCAGATGTAGCTTTGCCTAACTCCTGAGAATATTTCATCTTTCCATTAACAAGTGAATAACACACATTTACCTTGGGGACGAAAATCCCCAAAAAAGAGGAATGAAACAAAATTTTGTTAATGATTAAAAAAATCAGTTCCATGATTTTGCTCTATGTCTTTCAGTGGGATTATTCAGCTCTGTTCTTCCACAGTAATGTCTTTTCCAGTCACCTCTCCCCACAATCAAAAATGTGCTAAAAGCTACAGGTACCATGTTGTACATTCATCTCCCAAATGCTGGTCCAGGCTGACAAGGAGAGGCTGGACCCTATCCGAGAGCTGCTAAGAGTATTTTGGTTAACTATAAAATGCGTATTATTGGTTATCTGACTATCAATCAAGTCAGTGGTCAGCTTTTAACATTTAGGGAATCAAAAAGACTTGCTATCTTTGCTACTTTCATTCATGGTCTGGTTCAGTCATGGTCTGGAGGTTATTACCTTAATTTATTAGTCTGGATCAGTAAGCGTGAGGTAATGTACTGTATGTGTTTTTTTAACTCTTCAGATAAGCAGTTGATCATGGAATCCATGAATACTCTCCCTGTTTCGTTCTAGCTAATAAACGTTATGCATCCAGTTGCCTTGGTTTTATTGTACTACTGTACAATAAGTGTGTGTTTAAGGAGGAACAGAGTGTGGGTATGAGGGAAGGTAGACGTAAGAGCTTAGGAAGTTAGTTCCATGTGGCTTTTTCAGAATTTTATTCTTTATAATAAAATGTAGTGTGCGCAGTTCGGAAAGGTTATTAAGAACCATGTGCGCACCACATACAATGTATATTACCAAAAATATATGGACACCAGCTTCTCCAGCATATGGAAACCAAAGGTGTTAACATGAATTTTTCCCCTTCTTGCTACCGCAACCTCTGCTCTTTCATTAGATATTGGAAGATTGTTGGTGGGATTTGCCGCCATTCAGGTTGGGTGTTGATGCTGGTTGACCAGGACTTGCCATCATATAACTCAACTTGCTCCTAGATAGTTTCCACCTCACAAGCTGGACAGAAATTTGAAACATGTTGGAAAGATGGCATCCTGTGATGGTTCAGAGTTGAAAGTTACTCTATAACTCTTCTAGTTTACTTTCACTTTGTGCATATAGGGAGTACTTTTAGGGCTTTCCTCCTTTTAATGAGAAATTTACCTTTATTAATCACAATTAACATTTATATTGCCAGCCATAGCAGACACTTTAGCTGTGTATTTTTGTAACCGTTAGCGCTAAAGTTGCAGACGGCTGAAATCCTGCTAGACCATCTGTATAAAGCATTTCACCTTCAGTTTACAAGCTAGTTCTTCAGGTCTTAATTTTGGGAGACTGATCAATTTGTTGTCATTAATTAAAATGGATTTACCCCTTCCAAAATCGTTACGATCATGGTTATAAATGAGGTAGACCATTGGTGAATTTATGGTTCTGTTTGTTTTGCACAAATTCCTCCAAGCACCCATATAACCCAGAATAATGCAGGACAGTCCTGCTGGTGAATCACAGCAGTTATGTCGTGGTTGAATATGATTTTCCAGTTGTGTTGTTAATAAATGATTTAATGTACAGACCTTTCAATGTATTAGTGAGTTTAATCCCAAAACCTTGTCATGCACACATTTTAAATGCCTTTTCTGCTTTGATAGCAAAGGGTATTTTGGAATTCTCTCCACCACAGATTACACAGTAATTATTATACTTCAAATTGGTCCTTTTTTTGAAATCTTACAAAACATAAGCAAGAATGTATCTTAGTTTAATAAATGAAATTGCCAAAAAAAGTCATGAATGTTAATACAGAACACTGAATTGCTCTATGTTTCATAAGCCATAAAATACAGTTTATAAACACAGTATGTTTAGCGTATAGGTGTGTGTTTACAGCTATGCCTTTTTATTTTGTTTTGAAATGAAATTCAGCGGATGTTCTTATCTTTTTGTTTTTACCTTATGGTGGAAAAAAATATTCTCCCTGATTACATAGCAGTTAGTGCTCATTGGAATGAATAAAAAGTATTACTAATAACTTTTTATATGATTCCCATGAAATGTGCATTTTAAGTTGTTCCCTCAGGCTGTGTGGAGAACAAACATCTTAAATATGTAAATATATAGTTTTGCATTAATAGTGTTGCATTAGGATATTTACTGGTGTTTTCATTGTCACTGATGACACTGAGCATTGAAATGTAAAAAAGAAAAAAAAATTTCGGGAAGTTGGTGAAATTATTTAGAATATCTAGCAGCTTTGTAAGTTAAAATACACTTGGCTTTTTTGTGGTTTTGTTGGCTGACATAGTTCTGTGCTCAAATCTCTTGCATAACATTATGTAAGGATTGTCTCTGTTTATTGAAGGTGATTCACATAGCTCATAATCTGCCTTGAAGGCAGCACAGTAGCTCAGTATGTAGAACTATTACCTCACACCTTTAGGGGTGTTGGTTTGAATCCCACCTCTGCTCCCTGTGTGTGGAGTTTGCATGTTCTCCCTGGGTTCTCCCAAAGTCATGCATTCAGGGTAATTGGTGTCTCCACACTGAGAGTATGATTCCATGTGAGTATATGTACTCTGCAATGGACTGACCATCTTATCCAGCCCTGTGTGGTCTGTGCTGCCTGGGACAGGCTTCAGGCTTCCCCGAAACCCTGACCAGGATGAGCAATTAGAAGATGAATTGGTGGATAATCTCCCTTTAACAGGTGCTATAGTTAATTTAGTGCTGAATAATATCTGTGTGCTTTATTTTTAATGGTGAGGTATTATAGTAAGTGATCTTGATGATGAAGGGAAACATTTTTTCTCCATTACCTGAATTTTAAGGTCAGTTGACTTTTGATTGTAATCAAACAAATTTTAATGTTACATATGCAGTTATTTTTCTTCTGAAGATTTGTCGTTGAATGACATGGAAATGGAATTTCTGTTCTTTATGGCAATTTGTTTTCCTGAATGAATCTGATTTTCAAACTTGATTTCTTCTCTTTCCAGAATGTCTGTACGACAGAGTATCACAGGAAACCGCGGACAGTGCGGAGATCACGCAGAGATTGTCAAAAGTGAACAAATACATTTGTGAAAAGATAATGGATATCAACAAATCCATCAAGAACGAGGAGAAGCGCGAGTCCAAACTGCTCATTAGACAAACGGTCAAGATGGAAAATTTCAACTATGATGGCATGTAGTGATTAAGGGTTGTTACCATAGCTCATCCTCCTCTTCTCGGACTGCCAAACAGGAAGAGGGTGGACAAGATCATCACCGCTGCCATTTGAGATTCTCACCGGAGCCCCAATGAGGCCTTTGCATCCCAAGCAAACCGGTGCCTGTTAGACAGCTTTACTACTCAGTTAACGTATTCGGGAGTTAAATGTGTTGTCGAGAGTCGCGGGACTGAGGTTGGGGGGGTGTTTTCCAGGCCAGAGGATTGGTGCGCTTGAATTGGGCCGGAGGGAGGACGTGGTGGTCTTCTACAAGCCGTTCTGTGTCAGAACGTGACGTTTTTGTGCTGTATAGCTACAGAGCAGGTGCACCTTCAGAATATGTTTTCTGATTTTAGGAAGACTTTCTAAAAGCATTAATTTGGGCAAATGTGGCGTTTGGAGTTTCGCAGGTTGCCACCTTTCACGTGCGATCTGCGTCTCTGCCGTCTGTACTTTTCACAGGCCTGTCAAGGGACGTACTTTTTTTTTTTGAACAGGGTTGTAACTCTGCATGTCTTAATCAATAGAGGCCACGCCTCTGTTTTTAGATGCCCTAAATGCCCTAGAGGTTGTCATTTTTTGAGAATCCTTATTTGTGTTCGGAAGGGGAAATCCCAGGTCTCCCTGTCCTATCCCCTGATAGGCTAGGATACGTGGCCTGCTTGCACATGTCTGTTTACTGTTTGTGTTGTTTCTCTGTAATCTTCCGACCAACCATTAGCACTTGCTCTTGTATTATATTACAGATCACCCTCTTCTTAGACCCCTTAATGCTCCTGTAAGCTTTTGAGTTTGTTTGTGGGTTCTGGTTAATGATTATCAAGCCTTTTTTTAGTCAGTCATGAGCAGGAACATTCATGCATATGCATATCATTTTTTTGAACTGTGAATTTTACTACTTGAGGAGACAAAAAAAAAAAAAAACCTTGGAGTTTACTGTTAGATCTGACTGTGAAAATAGCTTTCTGTTGCTCATCGGAGCCGTCGTGCTGATTAGCAGTTTAATTTTAGTGCGATGCAGGTGAAAGCTTGGCCTTATTCATTTGGCAATCATGAGGGTGGGGGAGGGGGGGCTTGTTCTCTGTCTTTAAACTAAACTGTGATTGTAAAGTAAGCTGATATTGCTTGAACTGCACTTTGGCGTGTGAGCGTCCACTGTTGGCGTGCTCCATGCTGAAATGGACGTAAAGCTGTCGACAGTCGTCGGTCTTAGATGCTGTGCTCCTCCCTGCGGGGCTGGGGGGGGAGGGTGGAGGGCAGAAAACCCACCCTCCCTGCTGTAACCCGCCTCTGTAGGGTGCCCCATCCGGAATGAAATAAGGTATAGTGACAACTTCCAACAAACATGCCATCAGAACTTATTACGCTTCTGTTTTTTTCGTCTGTTCTTTCATCTTCTGAGAGAGGTTAGTCCGGCTGTCTGCAGCAGTAACCTAAATGCTGCAGAATGGCTTCTCAACTGTGACCATGTTTTTAACTGTGATTGGGCCTGCAGCTCTGCCTTTCCAGCAGGTGGTTTCTTTCCTGTTTGTCTGTCTAGGGGTTTCTTTCCTTTTGTTATGTTTTGGTTTTTATTTATGGATAACTTCCCAGCCCCCAAGATGTTTTACCCTTTGTAAATTGATTTTATTTTCCCTTTTCATGAAACATGGAAATCCTAGAGATTAGTCTAGGTTGCACCTTACCTTGCTGAGTATAATTGGTAATGTTGTAATTTCACCTTTTACCAGACTGGTTAGTCTCTCGTTCATTTTAACTGTTGGCTTTAAGCTTGATGTTCTATTTTTTATAAACACAAATATAGATTGTATGTATATATGTGGAGATGAGAACAATTGCCCTTCTTTCATGTGATTGCTTTTAGTTGAAAGTGAACTGATAAAGGAGAATTTAAATGGATGTTTAGTGCTGGGTCAGCAGCCTTGGGCCAGCTCGTGTCGGGTGATGGTAACAGACACTCCCTCTCTGCACACGGCAGCGTCTGTTCAGGGAATATCACCGCCAAATATCACATACAGGAAGGAAAGAGCGAACAAGACATAGACGTTTTTTGTTTTGTTTTGTTTTTTTAAGTAATCGGTTACAGGCTGGGTTTTAAATCGGTTTAGGTTGCCTTAGCTTGACTTAGCTGGGCTTGGCACTGTACATCAAAGACAATTTTCTCATGCTGTTCCTTTCCATTCAGCCGTTTAATCAGAACAAAAAAAACCAGCAAGAATAACTGTCCGCTACATTTGAGCTGTGCTTTCCTAATTGGCAGAGAAGTGTGTGGAGGCTTGTTTCTGGTTAAGGCTCTGCCTCTTTGGGGTGCCTAGGAGGAGCTCTGTCAGCTGCTTGCGTGTGTGTGTGTCTCTGTGTCTGTGCGGGCGTGTGTGTGGTTTTTTTTATCTACCCCCATTGAAAAGTTGGTGTGCATCCTTCTTTCACTCATCTGCCATCCCAAAACCATTTTAGGGTGGGTTTTGCTGTGTTCACATGGGTGAGGGGATTGAGAAGTATGTTGTCCTTTGATTATATGTATTTTCTTTTTATGAAAACGGTTTACCTCCTATACGAGTCAAGGTAATGAAACAAATGTACACATGGTGAACTGTACAATATTTACATCTGTTCATGAATATTTTACTGTGTGTGCATGTGGGGGGGGGGGGTTCTCGTTCGTATTTGTATTTTGAGATGGCAGGTTGATGGAACATTTTATTGGGATAGAGGTCATGGGGGTGGAAACACTGGACGAGTTGCTAATTCTGCTGGCGTGCTATCATGACGCATAAGGGAATACACATTGTGTTTGCTCACAAACAGATTTTCGTATTACTGTTAATGGTAAACTACTTTGTTTTGGATCTGACCAGTTGTAAAAGCTTCACGTTCACCACAATACAGCCTCCTGCGTTGGTTCCATGGACGCGAAACAGAACGTAAGTTGTGCACAAGCTGAATAAAAGCCTTACTGCTTTCTTGTGGTAGTCATCGCTTCTTGCGTTCCTGTAGTTAGCGGTGGCTGCCATTTTGTGTGCCGTGTAGAGTTCTAACTGTGGGAGCTGGAGCTAATGGCTGGTATTTCACACCCATACATTCCTGTAGACTGCAGTGGTACTTTGTGCTGCCACACAGCTCATGATCTGCAGTGGATGTTGGGACCAGATGGGCTGCTTATTCAGACTCGGTGAAAAGGCTCATCCAACTCTTTCCCTAAATGGTGACGGTCTCTGTGACGTTTTGTCGATGTCCAAGGGCCCTTTGAGACTATTGTATGTGCACTTTTTCGGTCGCATCCGTTCTGACTATAGAGGTTGTTTTTCGCCCCCATGAGACAAAATGTTAAGCCAAAGTATCAAATGTTGGCAAAAAGCATTTGGTGGAACGCAAAGTGCTACATTTGCAGAATTTGAACTTGCACGTATTTTCCCTTCTGAATAGTTTGGGAAGTTTAAATGAGGATAAATACTCTATGGCTACCACTAAAGCTAATGTATCGCTATGTGTTCTGGCTGTTCCCATGCTGTAATTTGTGTGTGAATGTGCAGGTTCCTGGAGAGCATTTTAATCTAATGTGTGGGAAGCTTTTAGGGGTGGCAGTGAGCACCATTCAACTAGGTGGATCCCAGAGAAGTCCTTTAAATTCTGTGCTCTTTATATATATATATATTTTTTTTTTATTATTTATATTTTGTCCTTCTTGATGCCAAAAACAAATGTCTAGGTCAATACTGCTGCAAGTACTGTTTGATATATATATTTTTGTACTAGACAAATACTCCTAAGATTTTGAAATTTTGCAACTCGCAGGCTGAGGACCAATCGTCAGAACAACAGACCAAATTGCCCAGCGTTAGCACCATGTGACACCACCCCGAACTGTGATGTCCCTATCACTCAAAATGTTTCAGCAAACTAAAGACGACTGCTTGAGGGTGATTTCGAGGTCTGCCTCACCACTCCTGTGACATAGAGCCCCTTTGCGTGATCTTTGCCCCGGGTCGGGGGGTGGTCATACTGTGTTTTGGAGTGAAGCAGCCAGAATGGAGGCTGATTGTGGAATGGGAACTCCTTTGACCATTTTCACGAATTATCTACAGTGCTTTCATCACCATCCTACCTCATTGCTCTACTTGTCTGCATTCATTTTGAGGAAAAATAGAAACTGATTAAAACCATAACACACCAGTGGCGTGTACATAGGCAACTTCTACTAGAGTAGCTTAGAAAATGTGTTAATGGTAAGAAGTACCATTGCTTCAGATGTCTGCTAACCTCTATCCTACAATCCTTTAAATATAGCCAATTAGTGAGATGTTGTGTAAGTAGTGTCGTTCGTTAGCGGTTTTTACTGATTGACGGTGCTACCAGCGGACATACAGTGGATTAAACTGTATCTTTTACCTCATATGGTGCTAGCTTTTTTTCTACTTTTTTCCCCACAACTGGTAAAATTAAAATATTTAAACTTTGGCATTTTAAGCAAGTTTTATCAGCGTGTTGACAGAATTTGTCAACACGTGTTGACGCACTTGGTATTCTTACTCGTTGTCTCTTCATCATTGATTGGACTGACACAGATCACTTGAGCATTGATTGGTTGGATGCGGTCTGACGAAGTTATTTCTAACACTGTACTTTATAATAAATATACACGCCTGAAGAGGAATAGTTGGAATATTTAGTGAAATTTGTTCCAAGTTGAAATCATCCATTCTGATTAACAAAATACTTGAAATAGCCACGAGGGAACCAGTCTTTAAAAAAAGAAACCAAATAATTACGATTTTGTGCATATCTGTTGCATAGTACCTATTAAGATGATGTCGTGGGTATCTCTGGGCAGTCCGATTTGAGACGAGGTCCTCAGCTGTGAGCGGGCAGTCAGTAGCTCCGCTGAGCTTTGGGGTCAGTGAGCACTGTCTTTGTGATAATCAACTGTTAGGAGCCTGGAGAGACGCTGAATATCGTACCAAAGTGAGAGTGGAATGCCCAAAGGTGAATTAGGTCATGTGACACTTTATGTTCTTTTCCTTTTTTTGGGGGGGGGGGAGTAGTGATCTTGTAAAAGTTTATTCTGATGAGTTTGACACAAAAACACTTGGAATAAATTTAACTGTGTGCATATGTGATGGTATTTTGCGTATCCAGTTTTGGTCCCTTGTCCTCCCTTTGTGCTACTGAAGCCCAGACAAAGCTATCTACAGGACCCATGGAAAAGGAAACCATGTACAACAGAGAAAAGGCAGAACGGAACCAGAGAGCAATAAAAATGTTGTACACAAAAACAATAGAGTGGTTATGGAAATGATCACGGGGCATAGAGGGTGACAGCCACGTTTTGGCTGAGCTGTGAACTTGTTGTGCATGAAGTGCTGTAACCATGTTGCCATTTCAGGCCACTCCTTTTGGAGTGTGTCAGTGTGCACGCGCGTGTGTCTGCCTGCCTGTGTGTGTGTTTGTGCGTGTGTGTGTCATGGGCAATGGAGGTGTCGCAGGAACGGTCTCCCTCTTCCACGTGTATGTTGCCACTTTTAAGGAGACGACTTGTGGGGGGGGCTGCACCTGTGAGTGCTGTCCCCTGACATGGCAAGTGTGGTGTGGGATGGGGGGGAGGTGGGATTGTCACGTCACGTCACTGGGGCCCAAGAACCAGTGCTGGCCAGTGCGTGATTGCCCTCCTACAGCTTTCTAGAACCTTCTGATGATGATGATGGTGGGTGGTGAGGGTGGACAGCTTGTCCTGGGAGATATTTCTACCATGTGAGCAGCCATGCCTTTTAACATCATTTTTCATGTGTTTGCTGCAGTCCAGGTACTCCTGTGTAATGTACAGATCAACAGAAATAAATCAATTTATTCTATGAATAAAACCCTCCCGTGTTGCCTCTGTCTTGTCTATGCTGTAAGTTTTATACCTTTGCTTGTGACATGTTGATTGGGGATATACCATTGCAGACACAGTCTTCCTCCCATCCTCCAGCGGATTGAGCAAGAGCAGCTTATTCGCCTTGCTTGTATGCAACAGGATGGGAATCAGCCGGCTGTCACTCCTGTGGCGCGGCCATTTGGAAATGTCGCGTTTTATGCATCAGCAGCAAGCCGGCTGGGGACCGCAAGCTAGATTGATCTGGGTGACGGACAGAGAGAAGTTTGCAGGGTCTCCCGATATACTGATGAACCAGATAGTCGTTGTCGGCTAGTCGCCGCAGTGCTAGAAGTAACGTGGATGTTGCTTTGTAACGTAGCCTCATCAAGGCGCGATTCAAACATTAATTCCGCAGTTATATTTGGCTTTTTGTTGGGGTCCTGAGTACAGTGGAGTTTGGTACCTGACACTGACTCTCTAGAAATGCTGCTCATGGAGAATCTGATTGTCCTGCGACAAAATTCCCAATGCTCCACTCTGTACTGCTCTGTTCCCCCACCGGGGGGCCTCATTTCCATTTAATATTGGGTGTCTAAGCAGGACTGTTGTGTCCCTGCCTCTCCCCCACTTAGGGTAGCGCTCAATGTCATTGTCCTGACGGTCAGCGTGTGGCTGTAATTTATCACCGTTACTGCTGGTGGACGCTGGTGGCTGTTGTACCTCTCGGGGACCCTTGGATCGCGCCCCCCCCCATGTGCAGCTCTGTGCTGCTTCTCAGTGCCGTGTTGGGAGTGGGGTGCACACATGAACAGCCCTGTGTACATGCAGTGAGTCAGCGGGATGCATAACTTCCATAAGTCTCTTATGAGTGATGGCTGAAATTACTCTTCATTTATTTTACTTTATTTGCTGTGGTTTAGTGATATGCGGCTCTTGTGTTATGGAATGTCCCTTTGCAAACTATTTGCACGAGGCAGCACTTTTCAGTATGACTACAAGTTTTTGAAATCTGGTGTAAATAAGTAAATACTTGCTCAAGGAGTCATATGTCTTGATGTATTTGATTCTGGAATTTTTAATTTAATCTTGGCACCTCTCCTCCAGGGCCGGCACATGGTGCAGGGGTTACTGCTGCCTCACACCTCTGGGATCAGGGTTTGTGTCTCCGCCAGGGGTCCATGTATGTGGATTGGAGTTACCAAATTGCTGATAGGCATGCAGGTGTGAGTGAATGGGGTGAGTGAATGGGGTGAGTGAATGTGTAAGTGAATGGGGTGAGTGAATGGTGTAGGTGAATGGTGTAAGTGAATAGGGTGAGTGAATGGTGTAAGTGAATGGGGTCAGTGAATGGGGTGAGTGTGCCTTGTGATGAGCTGGTGCCCTGTACTTTGTTCCCTGCCTTGCACCTGTAGCAACCCTGAATAGGACCAGTGGTTACAGAAGATGGATGGATGGATGGATGGATGGATGGATATTTCATCTGTGTTTCAGCTGCTTATTCTGGTCAAGGGGATCTGGAGCCTATGGCAGGTAGCACTGCGCCCTGGGGCCGCACACAGTCATGCCCTACGTGAAGTTCACAGATGACCGGTAACCTAGCAGTGTGTTCTTGGAGTGTCGGAGGATATCCAGCAAAAGCCAAGTGGGATTTGAGCCGCCCCCCCCAGAGGTGTGAAGCAGCAATGGTGCTGTGTTTATTTTTAATGCTTCTCTTTCCCATTAATATTTCCGGAGCATCAGCATTTGCAAACCAGCTGCTTTCACCTTGTACGTACTACAGCTGCCCCATCAGCCAGCCTCCAAATCCCCTCCCCAAACCCAGTGCTTACCACCAGTGTCTTACATACTGGGAGTCCTTATAGCTCTGGGCCTCATCATGATCCAGCTCCTGCTCACCAGTGCTGACTGCTCTGAATTGGCTGTCTTTATATTGGTCTTGTGTAACTGTGATCCCTGGTTTTTATTAGTTTCTTTGTTTCCACTATCTCTTCCTTGAAGGCGTTAGGCTATCAAAAGACCCCTTAGCCTCCATCTGTCAATTATAACATTTTGGACAGGAGAGCAAGCCGGGGAGAAAATATATGATGGCAGGGAGGTTGAATGGCACCTCTAATTGTATGTGGCGCGTCACATCATTATAAAGCCCCATGACCCCGAGCACCGTTACCCGCTTAACGCTCAGGCTGCCATTGGTGACACGCTGGAGAGCAGCGGAGGTGTCAGTTTCGACACAGGCCGTTTTAATCAGCCCTTCTTCTGGGCTAACGCCCATCAGGCTCGCATTGATGTGCTGTCACTTGGAGCCGGCTCAAGTCAGCCCGGAAACTTTACATTCATCCGTGCCGTTGAGTGTTTTTAATTGGGCCAATCCTGGCACCAGACGCCCTAGCCGTAGGGCGGTAGGAGTTATGGAGACGGAATGTAATGGATGCTTTGTGTTTAAATAAATGTTCCCGCAGGTGTCCCTTTAGAATTGCGCCTTTAAAGGCCTTCCCAGAAGGCATAGCTGACGTCCTTTGGAGGAAAACCAGCTATGTGTAATTGAGGCATGTTCTCAAATGCACACTTCCATGCATGTTAAATTCCTGTTATCTTTTAAACTGCTTTTATGTTCCGACATTTCCTTTCTCAGTCCTCTTGCCATCATCTATTGATGTTTCCTTCGTTCCCATGATGCCGCAGGTTTGTAGGACCCTTGTAAAAATTGCAATATGTGAATGTTGTTTTTGCACATCAATCATGGGATTTGTGCAACAGGCAGTTCCAGTCAGAAAGATGCCAACATTTTCCAGCTTGTCAGTTTGGTTTCGGAGAAAAATTGATGCTATTAAGAAATTATTTGCTTTAACAAAATCCCCCAAGCACAAGTAGAAGTCTCGAATGTTTTTTTTTTCAAGAAAGAATCTTAAAATGATCAAAAATTAGTCATTTTTAAAGACTGGTTTCTATTAAACATTTGCTGAAATGCTAATTCCATGGCGATAGGAAATTATTTTTATGGAAATAATATGTTGATGCTGTGGTGCCATTTCTAATAATTTATCAAGTACGTGCTTTTGGGAAAATTAGCCGAATCACTGGTGTGTTTTTTTGCCTGTTTGTTTGAAATTCTGCTCAGTTTTTTCACATTCAGAACGAATCTGTGATTTAGAGCTAATGAAGTATTTATAATGAATTCAGTTAAAGTCATTAATCCACATGGTTAGACAAAAAAAAACAGCGTTCAAGACCCTAAGCTCTTTTCATTTCATTGTTCCTTCATCCATCCATCTGTCCTTCCATCCAAAACAGGGGAATGCTTTTGGTGGGGCCCCTTTTAATGCCAGTACGGCTGCACCCTTTTTGAGCCTGTGGGGGCAGTGATGTTCCCTCTCTCCATAGTGCCCCACAGGTACGAATACGAGAACCCGTAGCCCGTTCTGAGTTTGCCATGGCGAAGGCCCTTGGCCATGGTGACTATATAGTCCATGTCAGGGGGGACACTGAGCTACTTCAGCTTTTACAAACTATTTTAAAACTGAAAGGCTTCTGTGCCTGGCTAATTAATTCAGTTCTTGACTGTTTTGACTGCTTTGTTTCCTTGATTGAAAGACCCATCCAGCTGTTTCACATGAACATTAGTGACACATTCATGATTATAAGAAACTGCCAATCAGCACATAGCAAGAACTCAGTGCTCAAGTGAAATCCAGGTCTTTTTAATTGAAATGGTAGTTTGCAAACCCTGTCCCAGCTCATAGACTGACATAGATTGGGTGATCGCCCAACCCTCGGCGGACCGAGAAAGCGGGGATAGGGTGAAGTAGTTTTCCAACCTGCTCCTCAGGGACCCCCAGTAAGACCACATTTTTGCTCCCTTGCAGTTCCTGGTAGGACCCCTAGACAGACCACATTTTTGCTCCCTCCCAGTTCCTGGTAGAACCCCCAGACAGACCACATTTTTGCTCCCTCCCAGTTCCCGGTAGGACCCCCAAGCAGACCACATTGTTGCTCCCTCCTAGTTCCTGGTAAAACCCCCAGACAGACCACATTTTTGCTCCTTCTCAGTTCCCGGTTGGACCCCCAAACCATCCACGTTTTTAGACCCTCCCAGCTACCAGTAGGACCCCCAGACAGTTCCCGTTTTCGCTTCCTCCCAAAAACGCAGACTGTCCTCGGGAACCGAGTTGGGAAACACTGAAGTGAAGCACCAGGCTGGCTCTGTGCTTCACTGGCTCTCCCTCGCTCACTCCCTCACAGCCGGCGTTCCAAATGGCTTCGATTAATGCAGAATGCTCCCTCAATTAAACAATCCAAAGCCGTCATGAATTTTTCATTTGTGGAGTCTTTAAGCTAATTAGCGCACAAATTAAGCACTTTACGGTGCAGCTTCACAAAAGGGGATGACATTGACGGCCAATGTCACTGTCACCGGGCTGTGCTAAGCAGCCATGCTAATCAAAGCAGCTGATTAATATTCCTTCTGGTCTGTTTATTTTTCTTTGTCTGTACCTCAGCTTGTTTCTCTCTGCAGATTGTCCCCTAGCCGCAATCTAACCCCCGTTACGGGAAGATTCTATAAGCAAGAGGGGAGGTGCAATGTGGGAGACGAATAAGTCGTCCATAGTACTTAATGAATACTGGCTGTATTACATTTATAAAATGTCACATTAGTTTACACCCATTACATTTTTATTGATTTTATTTCATATGTAAGTTATTTTGTTTTGGTAATCTGAGAAATCAGTGGGAGAAGACACTTAATATTTTAAAAGTCATAAAATATGTAAAAAATTTTGGATTACAATCAATTACATTCCTGTATCGGTGTGATGCTTTCAGTGAACACAGTAGGAAGCAACCTGTTTTTTGCTCATACTCTGTAATGAAAAATATTAACTTCACATTTTTGACAGATTTATTATTTTCAGTGGCAGTGCAGTAAACATCCCTACATGTAAGGTGGAAAATATGATGGTCATTAATTCGTTTTATTTAATTGCCCTCCTCCACTGTTTTAGCGTCTTTTTATATTGGTGTCATTTTTGCCTAATTTAAAATGTATGAGGATTGGTGATATATATAGTGCTGGAGGAGTGAGTAACTGCATAAAGACAGATTGAGTTCTACCAAATATATTTATTGATATATCCTTATACATAAAGATTTTGAAAGATATGTTTATCATCCATCCATCCATCAGACAATGCTTTGAAATGGAAATTTGAATTTCCATTATATTTAAATTAAGCCATATAATAAAATGCAAATTACCAGAAAACTATTAGACTGTTATTGCATGAGTGTTAGCTAGTAATGAATAATAAAAAAAAAAAGTGAATAGCATTTAATGGAGTTTAATGGACACATTTTGAACATTTGCTTTCATGTATGATTCTTTTTTGTAGAATTCTAGTAGAAAAGGTACTGTAGGACGATTGTGAGGAGTGTAGAGTGCGTGGGGGTACTGTATGACGTGCGTGGGGGTATTGTATGATGCATGTGAGGAGTGTAGAGTGCGTGGGGGATACTGTATGACGATTGTGAGGAGTGTAGAGTTGTAAACCAAATAATGGGAAATGTGTCTGTTGACTTGTCTGTATAACAAAATCAGTGAACTGATTTAAGTCATCTGCACTTAAAAAAGTAAGTTGAATAAAAATTCAAAAATAAGACAGCATCATAACAATCATAATGTCCTTGATTCCAAATATTTGTCCTAAGATCCCC
>JAODJU010000029.1:367289-380111 GCA_026776725.1 Gnathonemus echidnorhynchus | reverse complement strand
ACCCCCCCCCCCCCCCCCCCCCCGCCCGGGTTCAAACACTGAGGAGTATAAATTACCACACTGGCAATAACAGAGCTGAGCAGGGGAGGCAAACAGACGTGAAGCAAAGTGATCCGTCAAGTTCCCACACGGCGAAGGCTGGAGTTCTTTCCTTATCCATCCCCTCTGACAGGCGGGAGGGCGATGGAAGCCAAAGATGGCATTCCCAATCCGAAAGGGGAGGAAGCCCACATGCACCCATTCATCCGTCTTCCGACCGCTTGTGCGGCACTGAGCCGCGGGGCCTGGACACCATCCCAGACAGCATGGGGAATGGGGTAGGGGGGCACCCTGGATGAAACTCCAGTTCCTCATGAGGCACAAACTCTCACCTGCAATCACACAGTACTGGTCACTTAGGGACACCACCTCCAGAGGAAACCCGGACATTTACATTAATTTATATAGCAGACAAAGAGTGACATAGAGCCAAGAAACCAGGGCCCACAAAAGCGTATAATATTGGGCCTCCATCCCATTATGTTCCACATTTTTTAAGGCCCTCATCACTCAGGAGCCCCTGGAATCATCCTAACATCCACCCCCCCTATATGGCACCTACTATCCCGGGAGCAACTGGGGTCCAATGATAGAATCACCCTACCCCACTGGGATTTGAACCAACAACCTTCTGATTACAGACACAGGACCCAAACCCACTGAGCCATGCATCACCGATATGACAGAGAGAACATAAACACTGCACGCAGAGTGGGAGAGGAGTCAAACACCCAAGCTGTCTGAAGGCACGACAGGACAGTGCTACCCACGACACAAGCGAGCCACACCTTAGCAAGCGATAAAATAAATTAAACTTTCAGGCGAACGTTTCAGATGTTGCAAGAGAATCGTTAAGCAGTTATGGTGCAATACAGCCAATTTCGGAGGTTAAGGACGACAAGTACATTTCGGGCAGTTTTTACGTTTCTCGCATGATGTCAACGTTTCCTCTAGCTGTTACCCTCCCTGGTACAGCGACTGTTGCAAACTCCGTGCGGGCCTCCTGAGGACAGAAAAAGGTGCCCAGACCACACCAACGGCAAGCCCTGTCATCAACCCTGGGACTGGCTGCCTGAAAAAAAATATATATATTTCTATTAATGTCGTCATTTTTTTCGGATTTTTAAACTGTATCGAAACTCCATCCTCCGGCTCTTATCGCCAGAGGACGGAAAGTTCCTCAGCTTCTGGTAAACCTCCCACCCTAAGAGTCGGCTGTTAGACCAAAGGAGCGGGGGGGAGAGAAGGAGCGGGAATGGCACGAGTCCTCCCACCCCCTCAAAAGCAACAGCTGTGTGCTGTTCCCGAGGCTCGGCGGGGCTGCCAGCAGCGCTTGCAGAAAGAGAGGCGCTCTTTGCGTGGGCCGCTTGGCCGTCTCCTCTCCGGGAGTCACCGCCCTTTGTTCCGCATCCAATCTGGCCGCCGCCGCCGGTGCGAGGTCCTGCCGGACCGTCTGTGCGATCCGCCGACGATTCCCCCACCCCCCCTCGTTTTCAACGATCCGCCCCAAACCGGGTGGGTGGGATGGCAGGGAGGCGGTCTACCAGCGGGCAGATTTTCTACTGTAACCACTGGTCACAGCTCTTAGCACAAGATAGGCTGGGAGCAGCGGTTTAAACCTTTATTTATGGGATGGGGGGCGTCCATCAATTAAGCAATATGTGGATAACTGAGACTGTAAGTCAGTTTGAGGGTATTCCTAAAAATATCAAAAAGAATGATTTTTTTTCCAAGAATGTGCATTATTATTGTAGTTTCTCCTGGTGCATTTTCTGTAAATATAGCAATTTTTCCTTAATATTACAGTGATGCTGACACAAACATCATAAATACTTGTTCTCCATTCGAAAGAGATGGCAGCAAGATCACATGTACATCTTCATAACCTGTAGCTGGTGTATAATCAAAGCAAGGGGAAAATAATAAGCACAAGTTCCTTCGTTTGTAATAATTAACAACCTAACAAGCCCTAATAAATCTGCTTTTATGAGGTTTGTAAATGCGTTTTAAATAAAGGCTGCACTACCGTTTTGTTTATATCTATTGAGAGCAATTTCTTCACACTTTATGCGTTTTTCATTTTCACTCTGCTGATATGGCCATAAATACTAATTATAAAGATATATTAATTTTTACTCTGATTGTTTCATACAGTAATATAAAAAGGTGTTTCCCTTCACCCTTTCGGAGCCGAGGCGTTGCAAGTTATATCTGATACCTCATATCTATATAAGAGGCGTGATTTTTACTAAATGACTCAATGAGATATGTACTTCTGGCAGGTTGGACAATAGCTAAATACGAACGCCACGCCCCCAGGGCCGATGTTGCTACAAGAGTCGCGCGCCACACTTTTGTGTACACTGCCGCACGCGACAGGCGCGTGCTAACCTCTCGTGCTGCTCCGGGGTGCAAAATGGGGGAGCGCTATGTACGTTTCGCCTCGAACCGCTGCAGCCTGGACTGGATACTTAACACAGTAAGCAAGGGGCGACTGAAAATGCATTCAGCTAAGGCTCTGAAACGCCCGGGTTCCGTTTCGGCATTGGAACATTTATTGGACAAATTTGGATCGATTAAAATACATTTTTAACTTACTACATTGCTTCTAAAAGCCAGGCAAAAATGGGGAAACACTCGTGCGGTTAGTTACAGCTGGGAATTTAATAGAAAAGCGTGCCTAGATTTCGATCATTTAAATACGGTTTCGTTTCCGAGCATGAGAATCACTCTCACACACGGTAAGCTGTACGCGGTTTGCTGCTCTGTGAACGCGGAGGCTTTTCAGAGGGTGACAGAGCAAGTAAACGGTCCGCTGCTTGCGATCGCGGGAACTTCTTTGGCTGAATTTTCGACCCCGATAGGGATAATTTCCCACAGATGGCAATGGACAAACAGTGACCGGATTGTGAAAAGGGTTGCAGCGCTCAGTGTTAGATCAGTGTTTTTTTAAGCCAGTACTTTGAAGGGAAGAGTCAGCCCTCACCATTATTGTTCCGCGGGAATGATTGTTTGAGGATCGCAGCTGCAGCGAGCTGGATCAACAGTTAAAGTAGGCGGCGCAGACATCCTGACGCCGGCCTGCAGAGAGAACATCAACTGACTGACAGTCCTATTTTGTTTTCTAGGCCTTATCTCTTCAACTTTGGCTAATAGTTTGTGACCGAAAAAAAACACACAGCGAAATCCTTTGTGGATGCAGAATGTCGTTCCAGATCAGCTCCTTGGAGAGAGTCAAACTATTTAAGTGCGATCGCAAGTTGAAAGACGGTGATAATTGTGGGGTATTGAATTTCAGGACCTGCATCTTGCCCCACATCCCCCTGCCTCTCAAAGAAGCATTAACGAAAATCCGTCAATGTTCAAACGAAGCGTTTTAGATATGTGTAGTGTTACAAAATTTCGTGGTCTTATAGTTTAACATCTGTAATATTTTCATATAGGCATCGTTTGTAATTACAGCCGGATCGTAGTCGTGCAACGCTTACCTCAAAATTTTGGATGACATGGTTGGATAAATATTGAAATAATTCTAAACTTTTGTCTCCAGAAAATTAACGTTTTACACAAGCAGCTGAATTTGATTAGACAGAGCCTCGCATCCATTCTTACCGCAACTGTGCAAGGGAAAAAATGACCCTTTTCCAAATAAATAACTTTAAGAAATGCAAATTAGTGCAGGTGTGCGGGCCCCGGAGCAGCAAAAGACCTAGGTGACGAATTTAACTCAGATCTCTCAGCGCTCACTCCCATTGATCAGCTGAGAGCTCGTGCTGACTGACAGCCCCGGTCGCCATGGCAGCCGACTGAGCGGCGCCGCGAGGACTGGCTGAAGGGCCGCTGTGAATGGGTGACGTCACAAGGCCGGCGCCGGAGAGTCTGCGAGAGCGTGAGCTCGCGGCGCTGCTCGGCTCTGCTGCCTGCTCGGTGCCAATTCATCACCTGTCAGGGATCAGTCAGGGTGTCATGCGAAATGTACACAGCTGTGAGCGCAAAGAGAAAAAGGAAAAGGCAGGAAAATGGAAAAATCTGATTGCACCAGATGTGGACGACACTCGGAGAATCCCACATCTCAACGTGTCCCGTTATAAATGCACATGGGTCGTTAAGGAAACAAAGTACTTCTGGCGCTTGAAATGCTGCCTCGTAGTTTTGCTTGCATTATACGTCGGGGGGAGAAAGTGACTCAGATATTTGTAAAGAAAAGCACTGCAGGTTAAAGAATCCAGACCGCTCAAATGACGATTTTGGAAATTAGGGATTTATAATGATAGAAAAGGAGAAGTCGAAATTAAAAACGAGCACATTGTGTTGGATAATAAAATGGCGTGTGTGTACGAAGCGCAGAGTCCACGGCAATTTTTTTAAATATAGATCTGATTAATCTTGACTGCAGCTCAGATGGGACGACTTTGTCGCATGAAGTCTATGCTACAGCCAAAAAACAAATTATGGACATATAATTTGTGATTCTATTGCATCACATATCAGGATTTAATGTGCGTTCATGTAAAAATATAATTGCATTTGGGCAAACATTTTCGACTTTGGATTCTGATCTGTCTTTTTTTTCGATGCCTGCCACTTTGTAATATTCCATTGCTCCTTATGGCTAGTATAGGATGTTTGTCAGTTAGAGGAGAATACGCCGTTTTACGGAAATAATTCCAGTCGTAAGGGGAAAGAAACGCGGAGGAGAAGCGCTTAAAAGCCACTACAGCCCCGGGACTATCGGCTTCTGTCGCATCACGTCGCACTTCGAGAAACACTAATCCGCTGCACCAGTTGAGGAATGCAGCGTGTAATTGATATAAAAAGCTACACGTTTTAACTAATAAATTATCCTTTACCTTATATGTTGCGCGATTATCCACTTTATGAGTCTGAAGTTCGGTAATTTACCTGCAGTTATTGCACTATTGCCCTCACCCATTAGATACGCAGCAGTGTTGACGCACGCACGAATTAATGAAATGTTTGTCTAAATATATTTATATTTCCTTATATTCACGGTCTTCCCAGCCTAGATGAAGCTTGAATATACTGGATTATTTGCTTAATAACCAAAGAACGACCCCAGGACATCAAATTAGTAGGGGGTTACCTTGCACTCGTTACAATGAAGTGCAAATTTAAGTGGAAGTTTTGTAATAAAAGTGCTAAATAGAATGAAAATATAAATTTGTAGCCTACGTATTGACACTTCCATGATACTTCCAGACGTATTTCTGTACCTTTAGTCTTACCGCTAAATATTGAAAGAACCAATTTGTATTATAGAAAACCCAGTACATTTATTTATCACACTGTCTATAATGCTACTGTCATACCTAATGGCCTTGCAAATAAAAATTTACATATATTTGTAAAGTTGGTGTAAGAATGTTAGGACGCCTGAAAGAATGGGCTATGCATTTGCGCTCCTCTTTGAGTGAAGGAATGTGCAAAGTGCCCGCGTAGTATGTGACGAAGTTGCTGCGATTATAGGCCTATGCCGTTTACTTTCTGTTGTCTGCTGTAGTTAGAAATGTCCCTGTATAACATTTCGAATTATTTATTGGGCACCCAGACAGATTTAACAAGGTTTTCTATTATTATTATTTAATAATAATAATAATAATAATAATAATAATAGATACGACGGGTTCCTCTAATCGGGTGCATCGCTATTCACTTAATGCGTTGGACACGATATTTTAAAAATGATCAGGACTTAAATGTATGTGCAAATGTAAAAGTGAATATTTTAAAATTATAGGCCTAAGTGTGTTGAGGTAATCTTCTGTTTTTAGAAATATCATTTTTCATCATTCATGGATGTTGTGATCTTATTAAGACCGACAGTCTCTAACAATAAATTAATTTGTTCTATCAAAAACATGTACAGGATAATGTTTAATTTTCCAAATTACCGACCGCAGCCCCTGCTTTCTCAAAGCGCCAGCTTCGGCGTGAACTTTCACTGGTTAAGAACGCGGAAGACGTGGGTGGGATTTATTCGTAGGAAGGGAACAGCCAATGAACTGCCTATTTGCCGCTGATCGACGTACTGCATGCAACCAATTAAATTCACGAGAACATCTGCGTGACATGCCCAGCTCAGTGGGTATATAAACGGCAATGACAGCTTGCAAAATCAGTCCGTTTACTTGCCAGCCGACAGTACGAATAGGACCAGCGCACAACCGCGAGTGCAACTCTAAACGCCAACGAAGTCACCCGAAGTGTCAAAAATGAAAGCAATAAGCCCAGTGAGATCTTTCAGGAAAAACGGCGCCAACTTGTCAGAACACAGCCTCGGAATCTCCCGGAGCAAGACCCCCGTGGATGATCCGTTAAGTCTGCTCTACAACATGAACGATTGCTACTCCAAGCTGAAGGAGCTGGTGCCCAGCATCCCCCAGAACAAGAGCGTTAGCAAGATGGAAATCCTGCAGCATGTCATCGATTACATCCTGGACCTGCAGATCGCGCTTGACTCGAATTCCGCTATAACTAGCCTCCACCACCAGCGGCCGGGTCAGGCGACATCCAGGACTCCCTTGACAACCCTCAACACAGACATCAGCATCCTTTCATTACAGGTAATGTGGCTGGATTGTGTCGGAATTTCTGTGGTTACTTGCTTTATCCAACAGAGAATCGCGTTGGATTGCCCTGTTAAAATGTAGTATTGCCGGGGAAAAAAAGATAATTATATAGTAAGGAAATGCCGTAAACGCATCTAGGTTCTTAGCTCAAGTGCAAATAACATCGTCGTTTTTACTCCTTTGGATATCACGAAGATTATAAATGTATGTATCTATGTACACTATTATACCAAGCATATGCAGATGCAAAAAAATTTACAAATCCATTTATTTGTTCGCAGTCTGCTGAATTTCCAAAAGAAATCACCACAGATGACAGCAAGACGCTCTATCGTTAAACTGGTAAGTATTTCCCTTTTTATATGAAAACGACATCTAGTCATGTACTGCGAGTGATCGGTGGCTTACGAATAGGCTCGAAGAGGAACTGCAGTTCTGAATTCATGTAAACCTAAGTAATGGATATTGGCGGTATCGCTGGAACAAAGCTCTTATTTATTTATTGGTAGAGTTCAGCTGGCGTTTCCTATTCTGCATTTAAAAAGAAGCATACGTTGTCGCTCAGCACAGTATGGTGGGGGAGTAAAATACATTTTGTACTGTTGGGATTTGTACTTGCGTGGACCGCTTGCTTTGACGTCTGCAAATAATTGATGCAAGAAGAAAGCAGGCGCCAACCGAACTACAATTAAGTCGATCGGATAGCAGATTGTAAGCGAGAAGTTGCCAGGATGTGCTCTTCGGCTGGGCGAGTGTGTACATCTGGAGTTCAGGGTTTGCCCAGTATTTGAGTGTTTGGTTAAATGTTAAAACTGCGGCTTCCTTCCTGGCGCCATGCAGTCTGTCCGGATCTCTGCCCTGTTTGCATTTTCAAAACACGCCTCTCTTTCTCAATCTTTTGCAGGTGTTTGGTTAAGACACAAAAAACGCAGGACCTGGGAGCTGACTTTTCCTCTCCTCTTGTTTTTGTTCTCAGTTTGGATTTCTTCTTTAATTGAACCAAGAGACTTTAAAAGGACAATCTATATGTTACGAGTTTGGACAGTTACAGTTATTTATCTTCTAGACATGGTTTGTCCTTTCTTCAGATGGAAGGATCGGTATATTCCCCACCGTGGGAGCAAAAAAGGAAGAAGAGAAAAAAAATAAAGAAGACTATTGTCAAGACGTCCCTTTCCCCATGAGAAATCTTTGCTTTTTTGCGAAGGTGGAGCGTGCATAGAAGACTTGGTTAGTTATTGTATAAAGTTTAGTCTGTCTTGTCAGAATTGTTACTTTTTGGCACATGAAGGACTGGACGTGGTTTAAAAAAAATGAAACGAGCGAGCGAAACCTTGTAAACTCTACAATCGGAGTTTTAACTTGTATAGTTGCAGAGATTGCAAATTTCTGCATAACATGTAATGCTGTACTTAATTATGCTGAAACTTTTTATAAAAGTAATATTGTAAATTGTACCTTTTTATACAAAAAAAAATAAATCAAATGCTTTATTTGAACGTCTCCATTCTCGTAACATTTGTTCAGTTTGATGGTTGAAACATTAAAATTCACGATGCCTGGATTCTCGAGCAAAGTATTTTTTTATTCACGATTGTATGATGTCCATGATTACATGCTAAATTTATACAGGGGCCGTTTTTTTCTCGGCAATCTAATAATTTGGACGGCCGATGGTTCAATATCAACGATGACGCTTATTCTCAGTGATCATAAAATGTCATTACATCGGATGGGCGTTTGCTGGCCAGCATGCAAAACGGCTACCTTTTTCCACGTTGGCATTCATTAATATCGGAGATGATTTTAGTCGCCGGTTAGCAGCGTTTTATTACCGTTGCTGCAGCGGTTGCGTCGCTTCTTACATAAAGCGCGTTCACAGCAGCCGAAAATGAAACAAAAGCTTTGTCGCAATCGGCTTTGCGGAGCAAGACGCGGACGTTTAGTGCAAAAAAAAAGCACTACGGGCGATCGCCGTGTTTCACCCATAGCGGTAATGCGTTTCCGCAATTCTCCCAACAATGGAGAATTAAAACCATAATAGGCGAAACCGCTGCCTCACCTGTGTATAGAAACTTCAACCTATGTTAAACAGGTGTTCCCCTGGCGCCGCTGGGTCTGATGAGCCGTCCTTCTCTGCCCTTGACACCAAAAGCCCAGTGCACAGCCAAGGGATGATTCTGCTTTGCTATACCCGCCTGGTACTAATCAAAAGTCAATGATGGTTCGATTAGGAATTGCAAAAAAGGCATCTCCTTCGACTAATCGAACATACATATTTCCCCTGGATCAGATCAGAAAATGGAGCGCACCAGAGTCGTCGGCTTTAGGCTGATGGCTTTTCTCTCGATTTCGGATTCCGGCGACTGGCTACCAGTAATTTCATGTAATTAAATATGCAGTACAAAGAACAAGCATGCCACAGTTTAATAAGAGGGCCCCAAGCAGCGAATATGAACGAGTAGACTGCTCCTCCCATCGGCACTAAATGGAACTGCAGCCCTCACGATGAGCTTCGACCCTCACCCCTTATTTCAAACTTCCCCTTAATTAGACACTGATTTCGAAGTAATTGCTGAAACCAATAACATTAATTCATTAAAACTCGCACCGTCATATTATAACTAAAGTACCACTTAGACAAAATTAAGATAAAAATTGATGATAAACCTCATTTATTCTTTCAAAAAACAAAGCAATTGTTTTTTTTTCTCTAGCCATCCAGATGCTAAGTACAAAACCATTCTGGCGTATATGACTATTTTTCACGCTTCATCTTGTCCTTACTGTTAATTTCAGAATGTACATGTATTTACATAACGCTTATAGGGTGCGTATATTTTGCGGTGTATCTAACCCCGTTTTAACAAAGCATCGCATAAGAAAGGAATCCGGCTCTGACTCTTGGATTCACAACATTAAGTATCGGCGTGGTTTAATTGTAGCGGATTACTGCACTTTGACGGAGCCGTTGTATTTCTTTCTTTTTCTGTATGGGGAGCACGCCACCTACTGGTTGTTTGACCCTCCGTATGCCGTTATTTATGGGGGAAAATGCCACAGTTATAACCAGGGATTGTCCACCCTGTCCGTTTTAAGAATCGTCCGCGTACGTGGTTTTAAAAATCTATGTAGGGCAAGTACTACATACGTGGTAAAAAAAAAAAAAAGTGTTTTGGTCACAATGTCTGTCAGAATTTGCCATGTGATGTCCCCTGCGTATAATATGAGCCAAAAGAGAAATATTAACGCAAATATCTGTATCTGTAGTTCGAAATAATTTTTATAGTGCAGCTAGAGATGAAAGGTGGTTTATTGTGGGAGGGAAATCAAATCTGTTTCTTTTTCAAAGGGCAAATCTAAATCACACAAATATATCCACACAGATTATATATGACCCCAGGATATATATATATATATATATTTATTATATACACATATATATATATATATATATATATATATTATATACATATATATACACACACACACATGGTTATATGTATACTGGAACAATATACGGTAATGAAATGAAACAATTTTCGCACATCAACATATTTAGGTAAAAAATCATCCAGGCCATGTGCTGTAATGTGTAATGTGGACCGACTCCTGACGACCATATAGACGGCGCTCTCTCGTAGTATGTCCAAAATAAGACACCTTCACTCAGGTAATTTGTGCTTCATTTAAAGTAATAGGCTACATTTGCGGGGCGGTAAGACCAAAAGATCACAGGCTCATATCAGGTAAGACGATGCATGTGGTTCATTTCATTTCAATTCATTTCAAGACCATGCACATGTACACTTTAGAATTCACTACATTTACGTGTCGGAAAGGGCTATCATTCGTTATCATTTGTCCACCACCTTCCAAATACTTATCTTAGTCAGGGTTACGGGGCTCTCAAAGGAAAGTCACGTGACGCGGGGAGAAGGCAGGACTCGAATCCGCAACCCGGAGGTGTGAGGCTACCCGTTATCAATTTTATCCCATATAAGGGCATTAACTTGGTTTAACTCTGTAGCCAGTTGCACGCCGGACTTCAGCGGCTGTTCAATGGCTGAAACTCTTATTCAGGAGCAGGAAATAACCACTGCAGTGTTTTTTTAAAAATGCAATTAAACAGGATAAACTGCAAAGTGGAAACACAAGCCAATTCACTTGCTTGAATGAGAAGATAGTTTTACTACAAGCAGGTTTTATTAATTATGGAGGGCATATGGTTCTTGAGATTTGCTTTATGAAGATTTTTTGTGGGTTTTCTTCTAAACAACAAAAGCCCCAGTGATTTACGCCATTTCGAATTTACGGATTTACGGAAAGATTTCACGCAGATGACGCTCTGCATCCTTTCCAAGCGCATAGGAACGTTTTTCCCCCCATTTTACTTAAGCAAACAAACACAGTGTTTATTTAAAGGCATCACGGCATTTGTGGCGACACAACGAGAAACAGATTAATGGTTTTATTTCGCTCGCCAGTGTCCGTGATCCGTCGAGCACATCCCAGTTTCTAAACCGATATAAAAAGTAACAAACCAGCAGGGCCGGTAAAGACCGAAATAGTTGGGATTCTTGCCGCGCTGTAGACCCCCTGCGTTTGGGTGGCGCCTGCTGTGAGGGGGCGCTTTAGGCTGGTGTATCTGATGCTGGAGGCAACCCTTCGACCAGCCTGTCCTGCAGCCTTTGGAGCTGGTGAGATGGTGCACAACATGCTAAACACACAGGCAACTTTATGTGCCTCTATTGTGGTTACATTCATACTGAACCTCCATTTTTTATATAATTCCACAAGCTTCAATACAAAACTTAAGACTTAACATGGGACCTACTCTAATCCCAATCAAGCATATTTTTTGCAGCCTCTAGGATTGCCTCCCTTGCTGCAATTGTTTTTGTTACCTCAATTTTGTACATTACAGATGAAATTAGTGTCTCTGTTTGATTTTTGGGGACTGGAACCTATTAATCTTACATTTCATCTTTTATTGTCCACATGCTGAAAAAAATCGACCTACTAGGATGCGGTTATGAAGGGCACTGTTTGGGGACTGGCTTGTCACAGGATGCTCTCCTGCTCGTCCACAAAGGCCACGCTGTCGGCAGACACAGCGGTGGCTCCGAGGCCCAAGTACAGCCTCTTCTTCTTGCGCGTCGATGGGACGACCCCAGAGCCAGGGGTGGCGAGGAGGCGGCGGAAGGGGACCCCGCTGTTGTTGTTGTTGTTGAGCGTGGTGTCGCTGAAGGCCCGGCTCAGCGCGAAATCACACCTGGCGAACCAGCTCCTCTCGGAGGGCGTGTCCCAGCAGAGTGACATGCGGCTGGCCTGCTCCTGTGCGCTCCGCTTTGTGGGACTCCTTCCCAGGTGGCTCTCCCGCTCCAGTTCGATGAGCGCGGGGGAGCCCGTTTTCTCGTCCCGAGGTAAGTGTTCCGGCGAGCTGTTGCTGGACCTCAGCCCCGAGTCGGAGGACTCCTTCTTGTTGAGGTCGGCGGAGGACAGACGGGCAGCTGCTGGCACTTTGGCGCGCACCCTCTTCTCCTCCTTGAGGAGCGGAGTGCGGTCCGTGTACTCTGTCCCAGACTCCTCCCCCTCGCTGTTGAGCTCCGGGAACGGCCTGGTCGTGTGGGACTGTAGTTTCTCGTCCTCCTCGGCGATGGGTTCGAGCGATGGGCCGCTGACGTCGGCGGGTTCATGGGCCTCCCGATCCGCCTCGCCTACCCTGTCCTGGGAGTCCGGGGGCGTGGGCTCCCGCCCCTCCAGCTGGCCCATCTGCGCAATGTATTCCCTGTAGGCGTCGCGATACTCCTCCTGCTGCTTGTCTGTCAGCTTGCAGATGTCGCTCGACGACTCCTGGAAGTTCAGACTGGACATGCTGGAGGTCCTATGCACTATTGCCTGGGTGGAGGGGGGGTGGGGGGTCAATATGCGCGACACGTCATTAGCGCCCACTGACACGCGGCCTCACGAAATTTGGATCCATCGTTTGGGTTCTCGACACATGCAGGCCACAGCGGAAGGTAGTGGGTGGGGGGCGGGGAGGGGGTTAAAGCTGAAATGTCAATACTGCTCTGCGTATTTGATAAGGCTGCGGTGAGTGAGAACTGAAGACAGAAATACCCCCCGCCCCCATGTTACTGCAGGCCCCACACCTCCACCCTCACAGCTGGCGTGGGGGGGGGGGGGGCGC
>JAODJU010000029.1:334066-352155 GCA_026776725.1 Gnathonemus echidnorhynchus | reverse complement strand
CTTCACAAAAAAAAAAAAAAAAAAAAGAGCAGCAAAGGGCCCCCAGAGTCTTATCTAGGCAATGTCTCCAAAGATATGGCTTCCTGATTGGGCGAAAAAAAAATAAAAACTGTGCCGCCAAGTTGACACGCGACTGCGCTCTGGGCGGATGCATCGTCCAGGTCCGACGCAGAATTTGACCGAGGTAACATTTATCGATTCAATTAATTAAAAAGGTGTCTGATCTCCTCATACACCCTCCCTGCTGCACCCCAGGACTCGGGCCTTGCGTGGCCTGACACACAGCCCTGCTGATATCTCAGACCTCTGGGTATCTGACACTCGAACATCCCCTAACATGCAGCAATCTTTAAGGGTGACCCACTGGCACCCTAGCGGATCGGTGAATGCTGCGTCAAACTAAGCCCCTTTAAACGTCTTTGTCACCTATCTACCACACTGGGGAATGATATCAGCCCGATTCCGTTCCTGTTACAGATGTGCAATTTAAATGCGAGGTTACGCAACGTCCACACGCACAGAACGTGCCTCAGATAGGTCTCTCCAAGGCGATGAGCCAGTGCTCAGTCTGCGCATAGAAAATCCCCTACTGCCACCTGCTGGACACTCATAGTCATACCGTTCTTTACCCAAATATGAATCATCAGTAGCGTTTACACATCAATCACAATAAGACACAATGTAACAAGTGCACATGACTACATGAGGATTTAGGCCCACAGTACTTAACTAGGGTAGCATGTAGCATAACGCTAAAACAGACTTGGACCAACAACCTTGAGATGGGGAGTGTAAGAGGGAACATAATTCTTACCAAGGGATCAACCTTATTATGACAAGAATGACATGTACTGAAACCAATGAGTGACAGAGAAAGGGCATGCCCATGGCCAATCAGCTTTCAGCTGGGGCCCCGCCCCTGTATATACCCTTGCTCAAGCACCATTGTATTTCCACAGTATGGGCTGTGTTACTAAACCACTTTAAATAAAAACGGGACCCTCCCTGAGCCCTCCCCCCCCCTCACTCCACAGACCTCTCATAGATGGTCTTGAGAGTCACTTTGTCGGGCACCCCTTCAGTCTCCTCCAGGAAGAGGATGAGCCAGGAAGTGCGGTAGGGCCACTCCTCAGTCAGGTTGATCCAGGACGCCAGGCGGTCCCAGCTGAAAGTGATCTGATTGGCCCTCAGCAGCCGACCTGTTTTTTGTAACAGGTATAGAGGCCACATCGGGGCCAGAGAAAATTCAACAGGTTAGCATTAGCATGCCACAACAGGCCAGAAAAAGTTCAACAGGTTAGCATTAGCATGCCACAACAGACATGGCGATCATGGGAATCTGACATGTTCACGGGAATGCTCGCTATAACCTTGACGCAGGTGAACTCAACCTCAGTTTCCTTTGCAAATTTCTATCTGTATCAATGAACTTATGGGTGCAGGCAATGGAAGGCTGGATATCGGTCGGGGAAAGTCATGCCGGGGCACCTGTGACGGACACGATGTTGATGAGCCTCCTGATGGTCTGGGGGCTGATGTCACTGAACCAGTCCTCCGTCACCAGCAGCTTGGTCAGGTCGAAGGACATCTGCCTGGTCAGACTTCTCTGAATCTGCCTCCGACGGTACGTGTCATGGGGCAAGACGAAGTTCAGGGGGCCTGCAAGTGGGCCTGGCGTAGCTCTCTCCATGTACCCTGTTCCCTGGAAATACAGAAAAACATCTCGCCACTGAGATTAGGCGGGAGAGACGGTAGAGGCCTCGTCTTTTCTTGTTTATACGCTTGCTTTTCTAGTTTGCTTCTTTTTTTTGTAGCACCGGTTGGAAGGATGGAATCGAGACCTGAGGAGAAGGGGCCAAGAGCAGGAGGAAACAAAGAACTTGCCGGAATAAGGGGAGCGAGGAAGAGGGGGAGCCGGCGGGATGAATAAATCACGCCGCAGACAAATGGCGCCTGCGAGAGAGGGGCAGAGACACTTAGCCTCCCGCAAGCAGCCCTGGCGCCATCGTTTTGTCAGCGCGACCCACTGCCGCTGCACCCTGTCATTAGCCAATGGCGTCGCAGCGGGAAGGATAAACAGACATTAAATCAATTAGAGCCACTGCCCACGACCCACAGACGGGCGCCCACCTCACCTGGCAAGTGGGCACATGTGTGCCAACGACTCCCCCCCCCCCCCCCACAGCCGCTGTCAACAAACTGATCAATGGCCTGAAACAGCTGGATGGGGGTCCAGCTACTGTGACATCACAAAATGTGATTTTGTGGGGCTCCATGACTTCCAGGGGTGGGGCTTCAGGATCCTTACCCTGCGGCTTGGTGCCGCCCTGCGACCCAGTCGGCTTTGCTCCCCGAGGCTGTTCTGAGACACCTTCCTGTCTGCCATCTCATGGCTGTCTGCAGGAGGAGAGAGGCACCCATACATCGTGAGCCCTCCCCGACCAAAACAAACTGGCGACACACCCTTTCTACGACGGATATTTAGATGACATAACCTAACCATCACACCACTTACGATCCATCCCTGATCATATATCAACACACTGTATACCAATTATTCAGCACATCTACAGACTATAAATGGCTATAGGCTCTGGTTTTATATACAATAATGAAGAATTTCTGTACAAGGGAATAATCTTAAGAAGAGGAGACTTTATTAATTGCTTCTCTTTTCGCCTACCCCATCTTTCTCTCCGTGTGACACATACAGAGGTGAGTGTAAGCTTTGGGGGGGCACAGGGGCAACTAGCATGGAGCTGGGGGTTAAGGGCCTTGCTCAGGGGCCCACAGACATGTGACTGTTCTGCCGAGGCTTGAACCAGCAACCTTCTCGCAAGGCATGGAGGCTTAGCCCACTGGGCCACATACCGCCCCGGATCTCGTTTCAGTTTACAAGATTCTCAGGCTTAAACCAGGGCCTATAAATTCACAGCTAAGTATTAAAATGAACTATTACTTCATATTAAACCAGCCGCAGCTCTGAAATAAGCAGGTAATTCTCTGACAGACCTGATTATGACCATAAACAGCTCATTTCAGTCACATGATCACATCGTATCCAAAACTAGATGGTTCCCAGGTGAGTGTGTCACACTGGGCCCAGGAGGGGGGTGGCGAGACAAGCGGGCCGGTTACCGTCCGGGCTGGTGGTGTCGCCACTAAGGGGCGCCGTGGCGCACAGCCGACGACACCCTCCGAGGCCGCGGCTGTTCAGGAAGACGGGCAGGTGCACGATGTTACGCATGTAGTCGTGCCCGTTGATGTTGGAGTCACGCAGCACGCTGTTCAGGTTCTGGTTGATGGCCTTGATGATGATGTGCGGGTCGCTGGCAAAGATGGCGATAAAGGGGCCTTTGGAGAACAGCACCCTCACCTAGATGAAAAAACACCATTTCCCATCATCCTCCCATCATACTCTTTGGCACAGTTTGATGACAAAAGATGGCATTTGATGCTAAATTAATCAATGGCACTACTGTGAAAAACAGGAGAGCAAGAGAGTTATTCATGTTTAGAATTTTATGCAGTTATGTCTTAAATTATATGAACGCGCATCCCATAATCTTAACTGTCAAGGCTTTTTTTTTTTTTTTTAAGGTTGACAGATATCAGGTCTTTAAATTGCATTACTTTCATGAAGTTAACTTTTTAAAGTAGGTTCCTACAGTCCACTTTTACTGTACATTCAATAGATGTAAACTAACATACAACAGCTTACTATAAATCATACACTTACAAAAAAGAGGAACGTATACAGAGGTCACCCCCTAGCACATTTTCCCCAGTCACACACGGGAGGAATTCACATTGTGTGCTGCAACCTATTGGGATTTTCCAGGAAGCTACGAGATGCTGGGTCACTGTGAAATGTCACATGGGCGATCGCTGCCCCAGTTACTGCCCGTTTGCACGCCAAGGAGCCGCTAATGTCCCGCGGCCTGTCGCCACAAAACTCGCTCACAGTTTTTGAAAGAAAAAAAAAAATCTTTCCACTGAGATTCATCCATTTAATCCGCAGCGTACAAATATCACCCCCCCCCCCCCCACAAGGCCCTGGAAAAACATTTGGTTTTCCGAAAAAATTTAATTTGCAGGGTCCTATCGAAACCCCCGAAACGGACCTCAGAATCGGAGCAGGAAGCAGCAAACAGGCCTCACAAAACAGTCATTCATTAGCTGTACTTCGCAGGATGGAGGATTTTATTAGTCCCAGAAGGGTCTGCCAATTCACGGGGATTATCCCCCCCCACCCCACCCCACCAGCATTTGGCTGGAGGAAAATTCTATTACTCTCAATGAGGAAAAGAATTTGAGCCCCTGGAGGGCTTACAGATCAACTCCAAAAACTACCGTGTACAGTTTGTACCCCAGGAGATCCATTCCCGGGGGTGGTGGGGGGGGGGGGGGGCTGCAACAGCCTAAAGTCCATTCTGCAAAGTCATACCCTGAGGGGGCCCTGAATTTTAATAACTAATAAGTTCCCATGTGGGTTTCTGGGAAACGATCTGAGAGGATCGTTAAGTGGAGTCAAAATCTCCTGTTTTTTTTCTTTTTACTTACTACACATTTTAGCTCCTAAAAACTGATATTTTACAATTTCAAAAAATCTCAGACAGATAGCAGTCATAAGATATGATGACAAACTCGGCTGCGTTTGGTTTGTGCAGCAGCTGAAGATCACTCTCGATCTGGTTAAGGTCACCCTGTTGGCAGAGTGACCACATCGCACCCTTACCGTGTCGAGCATCTGGAGGACCTTGTCCTGCTCGCAGGAGTCAAGCCCATCGATGATCACGACCAGGCGCGTCTGGTTCTGGGTGAAACAGTCGATGGTCTTCGCCATCTTAGCCATCAGCTCAACTTCACACTTTAGGACCTGTGAAGGCAGAGGGCGACGCAAGTGAGACAACAGGGTCCTTCAACCACAGAGCACCTTTGAGAGCTCAAAAAAATAAATAAATAAAAATGAAAAAAATTGGCCAAGATGCCAAAAACAGAACACAAACATCACATAATCTCAAAGACTAGGAAGCAATGCTTCAGGCTTTGATGTGTAAAGACCACATGAGCAGGACACACACACACACACACCTTCATGAAGCCCTCGCTCTTCAGCTTGTGCATCCTGTTGGCGGCGCTGTGGAGCCGCCTGCGCTGTGAGTGCAGCACCGAGTCGAGCACCTGCCACCACGTGCGGCAGTTCAGCAGCAGGCCCAGGCCTACAGCGCACGCCATGGCAATCAGCGTCGCGTTCACCGTCAGGTTCTGCTCGTCCACCTTGAAGACGGCCAACAGGGTCAGGCCCGTGATCAGGCAGCCCAAGACGAAAATGAAGATGACAAAGGAGGGCACGCAGCAAGTCTTCTTCCACTTCTTCCCTGAGAGACCAACAAAAAAATGAAGAAAGTAACTTACACAACTAGGATCTGACTCCCTAATAGACGTCTCATTATGATTTCCAATCTATTAGAATCTATTTCTATGATACTATAGATATTGATGATGAAATAGATCAGACGCCCATTTCTGCATGCCAGCAGCAGTACAATGCAGAGGATTCTCTGGCACACCGTGCGTCTCGTCCGTCTTGAAGACCCGGAAGAGCCTGGTGGCCATGAAGCCAAATTCCCTCTCGCAGGCGTCAGACAGGGTGGCGATCATCTCCGCCATGGAAGTCTCCCCGCCCACACTGGACAGTCGGTTGTAGTCGGTGAACAAGAACCTGTTACAGTAAAATGAGGAAAAGCTTGAGGCAAAAGGGGGGTGACAATGCAGGACTGGGACCTCGGCGACCCCACAGGTTAATGCAGTTTAGGGTTAGAATTAGATACCAGAGGGATGATCTTTATCCATCTCAGTTGATTTCAGTTTTAATGGGAAAACTTCAATCTCCTCTGAAAGGAAGGAAGTTCTGATACAAAAAGCCACACAACTATAGAGACATAAATTCTCTTGATTCACGGCAACGCAACAGAGACCAATTTCCTCCTACAATGATGTGAACCTGCAAGCTTTCAGCCCAGGTCACGAACCCCTCCCCCTGCCGGTACCTGACGGGCAGGGCGCGGGTGGTCTGCTCTGGCAGCTCGGGGGGGTTGACGAACATCAGCTTGAGCAGCAGCTCCAGGTAGCCGACATGCCGGGCCAGGCGTGTGCTCAGCACCCAGGTCCAGCTGTCACCTCCTCTGCGGCCGCCAATATAAACCACCACTAGGGGGAGACAGAGGGGCCGGGACGAGCTCTGGATCATTTGGCGCTGGGCCATGTTCTTCTCACAAGGCGGAACTAGACAGTAACTAATTTAAAGTAAGGGGTTTAAGTGTAATTTATTCACATTTAAAAAGGGGGCCTTAAAGAAACTGGTGTCATGCAGCAACTATTTTAGGATTTAGGACGGGGCTCTGACTTCACATGTTCATGATGTCAGACGTTCGAGAGCTGCTGCAGCAGTCTCAGTAAGTTAATAAACAAGTCAGCATTAAATGTTTAATGTCTCTGTGGATGAAAATGCAGAGGCTGCGCTATTGTATGATCGTAAACAGCTCAACAACCACGTAATTCATCTATTTTTATAGAAATACTGCCCTCTAGTGGTAAATTTTTTTATTTAGATTTAAACTCATTTTAGAGCTAAAACCCATTGACCTCGTGGTTTATACATAACAGAGAAGTTTAGTTAGCTTGTGTTTGAGGACGAAGGGGCAGTAGAAGCTACTTATTGCACTTAGCATCATGGTTACATAACGTCCCCAAGTGGCACTTCTTAGATCTGATGAGCGTGACTTTTGACCTCCACAGGTCGCGGTTACCGTATTTCAGTATTTCCCAACCTGGTCCTCGGGGACCCAGAGACGGTCCACGTTTTTGCTCCCTCCCACTCCCTGCCAGACAGTCCACATTTTTGCTCCCTCACAGCGGTAGTCAGCTGGGAGAGAGCAAAAACATGGGTCATCTGTGGATCCCCGCGGACCGGACTGGGAAACGCCGCTATAGATGTGTGGAGATCGGGCGAGTGGTGACCCTACCGAAGAAGATGTAGAGCAAGGAGAGCAGCGTAAGGGTTACGGCCACAGCCAGACGGGGGTCGACAGTGAAACCGAGCACCAGGGCCACGGTGCCACACAGCAGGAGCGTCAGGGTCACCACAAGCCAGGAGAACTGGAAGAGGGGCTCCACCTGCTGCCCGGCGAACATCTTCATCTCGTCTGCAGAGAGACCCGGCTGAGACTCGCTGGCTTAGCCTTCAGCAGCGAAGCTGTTTTAAGAGCTGCAGCTGAAGTGCACACTGTCAGCTCAGCGGGCGTAGACCCTGCAGGCCTTGGCAGGTACGCTTTAATTACCGCCCGCTCTGTGCCTCAGAGCACCAGGCCAGTTGACAACCAGCTTCACCTTAATTACCCCAAAAAGCATACAGGAGCCAAGGCTGAGGAACCCAGTATCCCCGAAATAAACTTCTTTCGTCTTTAAAGGTCACAGGCTTCATTTCTGGTGGGACACGAGCAGACTTCAGCTCATAAATATTCTCGTCTATATGCCCGTGGAAGTATTTCTGAGAACCGTTAAGGCAGCGTCCGCTCAAGGCATAAGTGAAGTAAGCGACTGCTTAGAGCCCAGCGGCCACCAGGGGGCCCCCATCAGATCAGGCTATCAGAATGGGAAGGAAGACGACGAAAGACTACTAATTAACTGAATTAACTTAGGGCCCAGTAAAGGGGTGGGCTGGCACAACCTTTAGGGCTACAAATCCACCTTCCCGCCTGGGGACAGGTAGAAGTGAGGGGGTGGGGGACTGTACCTTCTAATTTCTTGAGCAGGAAGGACTTGCCGCTGCCCCACTGGGCGTAGAGGCCCACGCAGATGGGCGGCTGCATGGTCGGCTCACTCAGGATGTCCGCCAGTGCGCTGCTGTACAGGTCGTAGCCCAACATGTCTCCGTCTGACTCCGTGGGGGACAGATGCTCTGCGGGGGGAGGGGTGGGGACAGGGGCTCAGAAAATTGGGACACCAGCCCCACCACCAAAACCAACACACACACTGGTCTTCTGAGATCTAAAGAGGAGGCTCCACGTAACCACACTGCCCCCAAATATGTATCCAGCATTGATATTCATTTAGCAGCTGCTTTTATCTAAAGCATGTATTTTTGAGGACGCAGTGTCAGCCGGACCCAGGAGCAATCGGGGGTTAAGGGTCCTGCTCAGGAGCCCTAGGCTGACATCACTCTGCCAAACCTGGGACTTGAACCAGCAACTTTCTGGTGACAGACACAGCCTCCTTACCCCCTGATCTACACTCTGCCCCTTATATACAGAGGAAAGATTGGCAGGTAATCATCAATGGCCGTCATCTGAATTCTTAAGGTCCCAGGTGTTGGTTTGTTCTTTTAGTTTAGGGACTCATTGACACTTGTTTTGAGATGTTTCAACAGTCAAAGACCTATATACATAGTCTAAGTTAGTCCTAGTCAATAGGTATATGAAGTGGATAGAAAATACAACATGATTTCATTAAATATGATGGGCAGAGTCAGGCTTGTTTGGGCCATCTTCAGGACCACCGGTCTAGCCCTGGTCTTCCACAGAACACCTGCATCCCACCCGAAGCATCATTGCCGAAGAGGCTTTCCAAACAGGAGGTGCTCACTGGCTCCGAAGATCTGAGTCAGGATGCTCTTCTGGTGGGTGCAGTCGATGTTGTAAGGGGTCTCGCCAGCCTTGTTAGGCCGGTACAGCAGGCGGCCATCTTTGGGGTTCCTCATGAGCAGCTCGGCCAGCTTGCGGCTCCGCCCCCGGATGGCGATGTGAAGGGGCGTGTCCCCCTTCTGCAGCATCAAGCAAAGGCTAAGTGGCCGGCGACTGCGGTTCACGTGCATAAATTAGGAGACGGCCCCGCCCCCCACCTTATCCATCGCCGAGACCTTGGCCCCCTTATCCAGCAGCAGCTCCACGATCTCGATGTTCCTCATCTTGGTGGCCTTGATCAGTGGGGTCTCCGCATCCTGAACGGAGCGGACCGAAAGGTCACGTGACCCAAAGATGGCCACCAACAGTCAACCCTACAACCGCACCCCAGGCACGTAGCACATGGGGTTCAAAGCTAAGGGGTCAGATTTTGAAGGCGTTAGCGTTTGAAGCGTTAGCGTGCGGCTAACTGGCATCAAGCAGAGGTCTACAAAAGGGCAAGAGTCCAGAGCCTACCTTAGTGCAGGTCTCCGTGTCGGGGTTGCACTGCAGAATGTCCCGTACCATGGTAGTGTTGCCCTTTTCCACAGCCCAGTATAGGGCCGTCTTGTTGTCCTAAATCAAAGGCCACAAGTAGGGTGGAAGGATAAGGCAGCTTACAGTAATGTTAACTAATCTATAACCTATAATCAAGTTCTTATTTGGCTTTTAAAATGGGACACAAGACAATCTGAAGACGTATAATGAAGTGGGAGGCAGGGTCCTGCGTGTCCGCGATGAACAATGACGGGGTGAACAGCGCCCCCTACCTGCCCCTGGATGTCGATGTCGGCGTATTTGTGCAGAAGGGCCCTGACGATCTCCACGTGGCCCCCCCTGACGGCCCCAATAAGTACCGTGTCGCCGCTCTGGAATGTGCAGAGAAACACAGAGCGTGTTGGGGGGGGCGGGGGGGGTCACTGACGACCTGTCATGGAGCCTCACAGCCAACACTAACCCAAACATGTACATTGCCACCACAAAAATGCAGATGATTTTTAGACTTTGTCAGTTGATGTGAAGACAGGAGCGGGCATGAGATATCGCTGAAGCGGGACAGCCAGCGGAGACCGGTTTCTGACGATAGTGGAGTTTCTGACCACTCAGAACTTGGCCTTGTCGTCAAGGTGACCAGCCAGAAGTGAGGGCTTCCTTTATCGTAAAGCAGGGGAGATTATAGGTTTTTTTTTGGGGGGGGGGGGGGGCACATAAAAGGAGCCATAATTCATACACAGTGGCCAATCTTATTAGCCAATGATAAGCTTTGAATTGGTGAATGACAGGGGTGGGGACTGTGGGGACCAATCAGCTTTCAGCTGGGGTCAGTGACCTCGCCCCGTTACGGAGAGTTCTTCCCTCTTCCAGCTATAGGTTGCGCCTGATAATGTCGAGGTCCGAATGGCCCACCCTGTCGGGGACGTTGACGTAAGCGCCGGCCTCCAGCAGGTCCCGCACGATCTCGGTGTGGCCGTCCTTGGAGCTGATCATGAGGGCCGTGTTGCCGTCTTTGTCCTTCATGTTGACGTTGGGATTCCTCTTCAGAAGCTCCTTCACCACGTCCGTGTAGCCGCCCCGAACCGCCACGATCAGCGCCGTCATGGAGTTCTGAGGGCGACACGGACCAGACCACCGTCACAGAAGAACTCTGGGCATTGAGTTAAGTACCACCTTAACCAAGGGGACAAGAGCTGAGCCCTCCTTGGAATTATTAAATGCTGGCCTGTCTGATTCTAGGATTTGACCCGGGGGGCTGAAGAAATAATGCTAGAGGGGGGTGTCCCCCATGATAAAGCAAATAGGGTCAGTCAATAGGACCCCTAAATTGGGTCTAGAACTGTCTATGCTATAGACTAATCCACAGCATGGCTGAATCAGAGAGAACAGAAAGGAGGTGAGGTTTAGCGGGCCACATACCGCCCCCTCCTGGTCGACGTCAGCTCCATTCTCCAGCAGGTGCATGACGCAGTCAAAGTGGCCCTTTCTGGCGGCCCAGATAAGAGGTGTGGTGCCATACTGAGACAGGCAGGAAGGACAAGAGGCAGGTCAGTGCTGGCCGAACATGAAACACCCTTTCCGTAAGTGCCAGCCGGAGTGTGTTCCAGGCGCCCCCCCGCTTCAAGTGCCCCTGGGGCCATCATGTGGCATTTCTTCAGCAGCTGCCAGCTAAAAGTTCTTCCTCAGACCAAGACTTCATGTCTGGGATTCACTGGCTGAAATTTGCAAATGTGCTGTCAGTCTGCCCATGTGAGATGCCCGTGATGCCAGCTCATGGCCAAATCCCGTTCACCATGGCTTCTGCGGTATCATATGTACTAAATACCAATGAGAAATGCTTACCCAGTAGCTAAAGGCACACAGTCACTGACGCTACCTCACAACACCCCCTACCCCCCCCCCCCGGCCGGCCTCCTGGCCACGCCCACCTTGTCAGAGCAGTTGACTTTGGCTTCGTGCTGGAGCAGGAGATGGACGACTTCATGATGGCCCCGTCCAGCTGCCCAAATGATGGGGTAGACGCTGTACTGTTGGATGCAGAACGCAAGTCACACCCGAATTCATCCCTCAAGCTCACAGACCACTTCATGCTAACTGAAGTTGTGCAGGAGGTGCGGTCCAACCTGTCCAGTGATGTTGGGGCTGGCCCCTTTCTCCAGTAGCAGGCGAGAAACCTCTACGCGTCCTTTATAAGCAGCCCACATGAGGGCGCTCCAACCCCCCTGGACATGACATAAAAAAAAAAGATTAAGATTCCTTAATCTTGTGATTAACATTTTTGAAAACTGGATAATAGATTTAAACAAAATCCCAGAAATAAAGTAGTATTGTAGTACAGATGCGTGTTAGAAGAAAACAAGACTCTTATGTTGTGCTAAGACGCTAAGATGCTGATCTGTATGTTAGTGACTGTTGTCCAGTCATTATTCAGAAGTACAGAGCTTCGAGCCCAAGCGCAGTGGAGAGCTATGAGTAGGGATGCAGGATGCATTGTTAACGTATCAGTAAACTAATATTTGCTAAAAAAATCTATGTATCAGCATCGGTCTAATGTCAGTCGTAGTCGTTATTGCTGCCTGATATTTAAACTTTCATCGACATTCAAAGGTAGCAGCAACAAAGTTAAAGACGTAGCTGCCTAAATAATGGAGGTGATTGTATTAGATGGGCCACCATCTTCCTTAGCGAAGGATGGCGGATTTCGCTGAGTCATTCTCCATTTAGAGGCCTCAAAGTTCTGGCCTGCGAGACGGTTTTATACGGTCCGTGACATGTTCCGGGACTCATTATATTATATAGTTCATTATTAAATATGGCTGCAGATCTATCTTTCATTTTGCACATTGACAAAGAAGTAATCCAACATAATTCTGCTAATCCGTTATCGTCAAAATTTCCAGATCGGTGCACCGCTAGGTATCCCGATTGGCCCGTTTCCGAGGCCAGGAAAAAGCCTTTAAAAGCAGCCAGGTTAGTGGCATGCAGGCAGTGCTCTTCCCGACCTGCCACGACCCCCCCGCGAATCCCGCAGACAGGCCGGCACCAGCGAGGCTTACGCAAAGCGCGGCACGGTAAACCTTACGGGAGCTAGTTGGTGTACATGAGCAGGGTTGAAGAGATTAAACAATGCGGAGCGTTCGCTTCTCTCCGAGGGGGGCAGCTGTTCCGCCCAGAACGCGCCCGGAAGACGTTATCAAACGCAGAACGTCATGTTAACATGGATGCCGCTCGCCACACAAAGGAGGGAAGACGTTCTGACGTCTTACGGACTAAAAATGTACTATGTGTGAGCGACATAAAGCAGAATGAAGGCTGTAATTAGCTCTTATTCAGCTGCACAGAAAAAAACCCACCCACGAAGAGGTCCAGATTGTGTACCTGGATTCGAATGGACTTTCAGATGACCAGAAATTCCACAAACTGCGAGATGGACAGACTTGGGAAACCACTGATTGCAGGGAACCGCCAAGCTTAGCCCGACTGCCAACACATCACCCCACCCCAGCTCACCACATCTCTCTGCTCCAGGTTGGCATTGTGGTCCAGAAGCTCCCTCACCACCTCCACGTGGCCCTCCTTGGCAGCGGAGATCAGCGCCGTCCACCCGTCCTGTCCGGGAGAGGGCGTCAATGTGGGCGAGAGCACATAGTGGTTACTCCGATTACAATCCCCCCCCCCGGCTGGACTTTGGAGGTACAGTCCAAGATTTCACGTACCAGCTGGTCGTACCAGGTGCTCATGTAAAACAGGGGGAGCCCAAAAACAAAGTGAGAATGTGCCAAGGTCTTCTCTGCTTGACCCAAGCTGGTGTTTTGACAGGGTGACTGCATGTTGCTGTTCTACAGACTCACAGTAATTTTCTTAAACACAGGTATGGTCTCGCCTCTAGGTACTCATTAGAAAGTGTGCTATTCATCATCAGGTGTATGACCTCAGACAGGCTCCTCTAAGCTTTTCGGAGTGACTGACTGTGCCTTGCTGGTGTGGAATGAATGACCAATGGTGCAAGACTTGTCCAAACCAACTAACAGATCAACTGTTACATCTAGATACACACATTTGGCCTCTGTGCCTGTGATCAGAAGGTTGCTGGTTTGAGCCCTGGCCTCAGCAGAATAGTCATACATCCGTGGGCCCTTGAGCAAGGCCCTTAACCCCCCCAGCTCCATGGGTGCCGCTGCAGGTGGAACTTCTCCATAGGGATCAATAAAAGTATCATTATATTTCATTTAATTTTATTTATTTAACAGATGCTTTTATTCAAATAAGAGAAAGCAAAGTCAGACAGGCCCAGATCCAATAGAGTTAAGGGCCTTGATCTAGGGCCCAATGGTGACATCACTCTCCCAATTTTGGGGTTTGAACCAACAACCTTCTGATTGCAGGAACAGCACAAGAACAGCATAATCACAAGAACTTCGACAGCGATAGATCAGCATCTAAAGGTCATATTAGTCAGTGAGGAGGTTCACATACAACATCATCCAGGTTGACGTTGGCTCCTCTCCTGATGAGCTCCTGTACAATCTGCAGACTGCCCTGCTCTGATGCCAACATCAATGCCGTCTGTCCACTCTGTGGATGGACAGGGAAATTAAAAAGAATAAACTCTACAGGCACATTCTCGGGACAGTAATTCACCAAGACAAACATAAGCATGATAGTATACAGCTTCTGAGAATCTACACTTAAGTTAGCAAGCAGAAAATGTTGGAGAGATGGATCTAGGGCAGCCAGCACAATGGGTCAGTATGCAAAGAAAATTTTCAAAGCTCGTCGGGGCAGGGCGGTGGGCACCTACATCACTTCTGCTGTCTACTTCTTTGAACTTCTCCAGGTGGGTCACGATAGCCAGCAAGTTCTCCTCCTCCACATAGCTGAAGAAGTTCTGGATGGCCGTCGTGGTCATCTTCAAGGAGGAGGTGGCGTCCATGGTCACTCCTTGATGTCATAGGGGGACGTCAACAAATTTTCAGCTCAAATACGGACCCCTGGACCATTCTCATATGAGACACAATTCACGGGCAGAGGGAGAAAAAAAAAAAAACACTACAAGCTAATAACCCAAAATCAAAAAATATTTAATGTACAAAAAGATTACCCTCACAGGCCCACAGCAAGTAAGAAGGAAAAGCTGATTTGTGGGACCTTTGCCACAAGGGGAGAAAAAAAATCAAGGTGGATTAGCCCTGGCATTTTATGCAAGGAGATCCCAGCTACCCACCCAGGCACAAGTAATTTAATTACACTTACGAGTACCCAGAATCCACACAGCCCATTGCCAATGTTCCGCTGCATTCCGGCCGCGTGCTCAGTTGTGCCGAAAGCAGCCAGCTGGACCGTTGTGAAACGGCAACGTTATGCTGAGATGACTCGGGTTCGACACAGAGGAGGGAGGTACAATGGGACATGGGCGAATAAAATTTAAGGAAATCCTTCAAAAGACTCCCTTTATCTGTGACCTATCCCCCATCCCATCCATGATAGAGGGAAGAGCGTAAAGAAGCAGCCGTGGGCCAGAACATCACCAGAGCAAAAGGCTGAGATGTTAAATCAAAACATCAGATCACAGCTGTAAGCTGCCACGAAGATGACAGGACTGCTCTTCCTCGTAAGTACAGTACAGGCACGCATGTCAGAGAGATCCACGCATTCCTCGAAGCTGAGAAGTCCAGACACCTCCAGGAAAGACAACAAGCCCAATGCATCCTTTGAAAACCTTCTCTACTCAAAAACAGTATGAAATAATAGTGTTTACATCATTCTCCAGCATCCATGTATTAAAGCTATCCGTGTCTCAAAGTTTAAAATTGAATTTCATCTGCTGAAAAAAAAAATCAACTTAAAATTAAGTATTTGCTGTCCTTCCTGAGTTTCTAGAGCTCCCTGTTGTATTTCGCGCCAGCCACGAGACTATTTCAGGGTTATAAAGTAGGAAATAAGTGTAGGCCGATGCATTCCTATCTATTCAGGGTCACAGTGATGCAGAGGACATTACGGAAAAGTAGATGGCACAAGGCAGATTCCATAGGTGCACCGTGTCACAGGAAACACACGCGTTATTCATTCATATGCGAGGAGGCGTTCGGACACACCTGAACCGCATGTTTCAAACGGTGGGAGGACACCGAAACCACGACGGGGACAAATGCCAGCGGTGTGGTAAGAGAGGCAGGGCAGCCTCCAGCCCCGATCCACGGGGCCGCAAGATGGATTACAAAACCAATAAAGGAGAAGACCGAGATCTGAGTGCTTGGAAAATTACAGAAATAACCAAGAGCCTAAACTCCACAGGCTGTTTAATTAGTGGCCTCTAACTAGACCGAAAAGAGGATCTAAAAACACGAATCAGACAGTAAAATATTACAGCAATAAAAAATTCGCATTTTGAATTATAATCGGAGTTGAAAGAGTTAATACATTGGTGATTTAAAACAAACATAAATTAAAAAGCACAAGTATTTTTCTTAAATACAATACCATTCACCTGGGCTTACACTGACAGGGAGCACGGATTGCGATCAATAAATAAATCAATCAATAACGTTTAACTACCCGCAAAAACAGTAATATAAGTAATATAAGATTCTACAACAAACAGTACACATAAACTGGCACACAAAAAAACGCGTACAGATAATATGGCATACGTCTGAAACAATGCAGAAATCTCTAATTAAGCATCCATCAGTCTAATTAAGTTCCCAATAGTACTGGGCAAATACAGCCCCTCGCATAGCTGGCTTACCTTCCGCGGGGTTCACGCGGGCTGAGTATTCAACAAATCCGCCAAATATGCCCCGATCCTACAAATGATGTAACTGCATGGAAAAAAAACGGTTCAGCCCCACAGCAAACGCACCTTGCCCTGTGCTTTCTGTCCGATCAATATGATCTGCAGCGGGGACTGAATTAAACAGGCATGGAAGTCTGTTCAGACAAGCCGACGCACTCAAAGCGGTATTCAGGATCCCATAATTAAAACAAGACATTTCTAGGATCATCAAGAGACCACGCTTTATTCACAGCTCGGATAACATTTATTAATACATGGACTTCTTGCTGTCTCGGTCCTTGCTTATGATATAAACATAACGTTTGTCCCCAAACATGACGACACGATATTATTTGAAGCGGCCCAGACTTCATATCTGGAAATACCACACATCAAAAAGGCCTTACACGTCTTCCAAATGGAAAGATGATGACCCTGACAATTTTAGAACAGACGTGGCGTCTAAATATACACAAGTCGGCTCAATTAGACTAAGTCATGAGGTGTGAAACCGGTTTTCCACAAACGGAGTCTGGCCACAGCAAAAGGCGAGAGATATAGACACAAAAACATGGGATTAAAAAAAAATCCACTATGCGGATAAAAGTGATAACGCTGCTTTCTCATTTTACTCCTGTGCGTATTATTATTATTTTGCCTGGGAGGTGTGCACGGTAATACTTCTGAACGCGCATTAAAAATAAGAAAAAATTAAATATGAAATTCCAGACTGACATTTAATCTGTAAAGAGCATCGTGTGACCGGTGTTAATCTCAAAGTAAATAAGATTAGTCTCCACGTGTGACTCTCTGCTGAATCTTTAATTGAGCTGTTGTCAATGTTCACCCAACTTTAATTTCTCGTTGCACGAGCAGGATAATAGTTAACTGCCGGCAACTATTCACGGCATGGTGACATACCAGTAACAGTCATTTTAAACAGCATGTTTACTGAGTGATATAAGCTAAATAGCGACGATCCATGATCTGATTCCTTAAGCACAAACAGCTACGCTTGCATACAGATAACTTTCTATTTACGTTATAATATACAACCCAACAAGGACACTGGCGTTTAACTGGACAGAGTTAATGTTGGATAGATTTAGAGTGGTCATCGGGTAATTTGCCATAAAAGCATGTTTTTCAATGCAAATACACATAAGCATGTATAAGAAGTTTTAAATGACTCGCAAACATACCTTTATAGAAATTCAGTCAGTTGAAATGAGTTGTTAAGGGTTTTTTGCCTACTGTTGCTTTAATCCCTATTCGGGCCGTCGGTACTGCAATGACTGTCCGGTTCCCCCGACAAGGACCATTTTTTGCTCAGGGTGCTTTCGGCGTTTATCTTGAAGCAGCGTCCTACCTCTCCGCCCCCGTTTCTGATACATCGCACCGTCTCGCCACCCGCCCCCTACAGCCTAGCGTGTGACGTGAAATACTTTTGCGCGTTTGTTTTCTTACATGCAGTTTATTAATAATTTCTTCTCTAGCTTCGTCAATTAACGTATGAGATGTCCCTTGAAAGTCGAACATTATCATTTAAATAAATAATAGCGTTTTCTCCTTCACATTTCTGATGGTTTAAGAAATACGGATAATATTAAGGATGCTTAATGCGCTTATTATTATTATTATTATTTTATTAGTATTATTATTGTTGTTGTTGTCAATAGTTGTTTAATATGCGAATAAGTGTAACATAAGGATATCCGTGCAATGATTCTTACATGACTTTTATTAAAGCACTTAATTATACAGTATACAGCAGTTAGACCGGTACTGCATATGGTGGTAACTGCTTGTTCATTTGACTCAGTATGAAGCATACCATTTTGAATTGTCTTCTAATGAAAGGTTTTATTACTTAGATCATATTTTCTATACTGTAGCGTAAGATTTATGGAGAGGTTGGCCTAGTTTGTCTGACATTAGCACGTGATAACCGCGGTGTAGCATATTTCCAGACAAAGTATCCATACTGAAATCAATCAATCGATCAATCCATCCATCGGTCCATCGCGGAATGGCTTTCCCAGTACGGAATCACATGGGGGGGGGGGGGGGGGGGGGGGGGGGGGCCCCCCCCTCCC